>RJWJ010031165.1:0-19400 GCA_004363605.1 Indri indri
GTGTTAACGGGAACACGGCACGCGAGGGCTACGAAGTAATCTCTCTAGGTAACCCAGGCAGTAGTGGGATTTAGACTTGAAAACTGTATTCAGCCTGAGGTTTCAATTTTCCAGATACATGAACAAACTGGAATAAGCCCAGAGGGTCTTGCATTTAGAGAAAGATGTGTTCTAAATGTGTAAAGGAGTTTTACAACTATCCTCAAACCCCAAAAGAAGGGAAATAGAGAACAGAATCTTTACTGAGCACATACTATGATTTCAGTACTCCTTAGACAACACTGTATTTAATATCTAATGCAACCCTAAAAAGCAGGCCTCATGCCCTTGGTCAGATGTGGAAACCGAGACTCAGATAATAAGCAGCTTGCTCAGGGACACCCAGCTACCTGAGTTTTATTATACAAAATCCAGTTCATATAATAACGTCTCTCCCATTCAGACTTCACTCTTACAATATCCAACTGCTTCCAAGCACTTAACTCAGTAGATCCAAAATTGAATTCACTTCTCATTAGCGCTACAATTTAAATTACATACATAAATTAAATATCTTAAATATGTCCATGAAAGAAGTCACTTGATGAAGGTTTAACAATCAAAAATACGTTATTACTTATGCATCCTCTCTTCTTTTTTTTTTCTTAAAACAAAGAACTACTTCAGAAAGTCTGGTGATCTACTGACGTCATCAAAAACCCTAAAGCTTGAAAGAGTCAAAAAAATGTTTTAGTGTAACCTTGAAGCAGTAACTAGATTATCAGCATGTCAGGGAAAAAAAACATGCCAATTATTGACCAACAACTTGGCTTAAGTTCAATTGTGGGGGAACTAATTAGTTCACTGAAAATAACGTTGCATAACCCTTCCAAAGCTGGTGCCAGGACTGCTCGGTGGCCAACGCTACCCACACACAACTGGAGTGGGTAAGAATTGCAAAACGGACCCCCTCCCACCTCCTCGTTCAGCAGTTGCTGTTCACTGTGACCCCCAGCATGAAGCATTTGAGCCTCTGACCCAAAGAATGTCCAGATGACAAGCACACGATTTTTAAGAAAAACACTCTGTAGGATATTGCCGTCCGTTTATAAAGCTAATTTAAATTATTTTGTTTACACAGCGTTTTAAATAGCTCAGCCCCTGTCAATCTCTCTGAACACTTCATCCCTGCGAATAACCACAGCAGGAACCAATTCTTCATGGTTTCTAAGCAATCTAAAAATGGACATGTACATGTAGCTATCTAAAATTAATCCACTTATAGTTAATGTGTATTTCTGATACTAAATCTTAGCTGCCCATCCAGCATTGCTCAGGAAAGTCTTGGACCATTGCAAAATAAACACCTTTCTGCAGCAACTCTCTGCTGTGTGGACTTCACGGAGTTCCCTCATATGAAGCAGCTCAACTGCACCCCAGTCCCTGGAACCCAGAGTCTGACCTGGTCACCTGATAGGGGCTGATGTTGACACGGTCGTATGCCGTCTCTGTGTACAGCATCTGTATGTGTGTGGCACATGTCTTCCAAAGGGCAGCTGAACACGTGTCTCTCTGCACAGCGGCAGCAGCGGCTCTGGGCAGTCAAGACCATCTAAAATTATGCACATCACAGAAGCCTACATTTTAAATCAGAGCATCCTAAACAAACTCTCCAAATAGAGTGAAAAATCTACCTACCCGTTTTCATGTGATGCAGTAACAAACGGACCAAAAGAAGCTTCACTTTACTTCCACAGATCGCCTTTACCTTTGAAAGCGATCTTTGCTACGTGAAGCAACTCTTCAAGCACAATTCTACCTTTAGCCCGCTCTCAAAGGTTCACGCTCGGATTTGCACTACTGGAAAGAAAAGAGGACAAACACAAAACACTCAGACCACAAAGCCTTCTAAAGCATTAGTAGGTTCTCCTCATGAGCTACCTTCCAAGAAGATAAGGAAACACCTGTCTGTGACACATGCTATTTCTGGATAAAATTACAACGGGTACATAGATAGGTAATTCTTAACTGTGTGTCTAAATATTTTTGACTCCCCACCTCACCCTCCACCTAGATCAAATGCTATCGTTAAGAAAATATATTTTGAAGTATTTATGAACTAGGATACCTGTTTGTAGTTTCCTAAAACAAACAAACAAACAAACAAAAAACTACCATTAGCAATAGCTCAAGCAAGAGAGCTTATGCAATTACTGAACATGTACGGAAAGAAATGAATTAAATACGGTCTTTTTTCTTTCTGAATTTTTGTGACTAATTTTTTTAAGGAAAAAAAAAAGAAAAGAGAAGAAAGCTCTGCGGTTTGGTAAAGAAACATAATTTGATTCTACAAAGGCTTTACTGTGATTCTCATTCCAAATTAAAAATACGTTTTCATCTTTAGGAGACAATTTAAGAATAGTCACAAAGTGAACGTGATTTGCAAGAACGTGAAAGAAACAGTACTTCGCCAAGGAGCAAGGAGCAGGCTGACGGTAGCAACGGGCCTTCCGTGGCCCCCTGAGGTGGGAAGGTCCTCTATCTATCCCAGCACACGTTCTGGTCAGGGTCCTCCATTTCCCTAACAAAAAATCACCACCCTGCTTGCAAATCTCATTTCCTAAAGGAAAGAAAGCACACCATCACCCTCCCCATTACCCACGCTCTGGGCAGTTCCAAAGAGTGTAGTCTTGCACTGTGGGCTCTTATAACTCCTGGCAGCTAAGACAACTGAGGTTTCAGAAAAATGGGGAGAGAGCTCATCAAAGACCCACATGCTGGGACCCCACAAGCTAGGTATCCCACACAATGACCTTCTCTAAAAACCAGCTTGGAGTGGGAAGCAGTCACAAGCAAAGCATTTCTGTATGTCTGGTAAAAAGGTAGAGGATGGCGATACATACAGGGAGACATGCTTTAAAATCTTAGACATTAACCCCAAAAACGGCGCCTCAGCTAACGAAATAATTTGCTCTCTTTACTTAAGAAAGAATTATAATATCTACCGTATTTCTCTTTTTACCTTGGTTTCCAGGAAGCTCATATATACACGTACTGCTCATTTGTAATAACTTCAGTAGCCTAAATTATCTAGAATAATCATTTCTTTGTACTTTATCAGTCCGATCTATTGCCTACATATACATTTTGTAACAACCTTCCTCACATACTATTTGCTAGTAATTAGAGTACACAGTTGAAAAAAAGAAACCAAATGTGACGCCTCAAATGAAATTTTAATCACTGTACCTATTCTTAAGATGGTATTTTTTTCACCTGAAGATTTCTCAAAAAAAAAATAAAATAAAGTAAGTTTCACTTTGGAACTCTATTCATTATAGCATAACATGCTAGACATAAGCTGCCAGAGTGTGAATGAACAAAATATCTGTTTGAATTCACAGGATTCTAGACTGCATCACGCAGACATCCCTTCCCCTATCACAGAAAAACATACTGATGGCTTCCTTTTTTAGTACCTGGATGCCTTTAGGACTCTGATTTTTAAAAGCCATAGACCTTCTCCCCCAGAAAAGCATGCATACGCACACACAATGTCTGACACAGGATTTCTGGGCATTCACAGACCCCTGGCCCCATCTGGGTTCCTTCTTGCTACAGAAATGACAGATAAAATGAGTCTCCACTGGAGTCAGCCACACGGAGTCCTTCCTGAGCCCAACGCACCCACGTCTGGGGTTCCACAGGAGCTGTTACCGGTTCCCAACTGCCTTCTCTATCCCCAGAGAACTGCCACTGAGAGGACCAGTCTTCTGGGATGGTCCACAGTCCCTCCACTGGCAGGCGACAGTGGAAGAATGAGGCAGCTCTGCTGACCCCGACGAGGACTCTAATGATTTTCAGCCTCTCCACAGTTACCTGGCAGCGTGCTTCCCTCCAGAAGAAAAATATCTGTAACATGTTGCCACTGTGAGAGAGGAAACAGATTATATAAATGCAGTGCCTGTTTTTAACCACAAAAAAATCCACAGTTTCTCCCCCATCAGTCTCTGTCGCCAACATTGCTCTCTGATTTGAACTTGAGGATTTTTCCCACCAAGTCCACAACCTTAGTACTCACCGTGAGAATGAGAGGTAGGTTGGTTTGTTCGCTTTTTCTTTTTAGAAACAGGGTCCCTCTCTCTCTCACCCAGGCTTGAGTGCAGTGGCATGATCATAGCTGCTCTCTGTATCCTTGAGTTCCTGGGCTCAAGCGATCCTCCTGCCTCAGCCTCCCAAAGTAGCTAGGACTACAGGCGTGAACCACCACGCCTGGTTAATTTTTCTTATTTTTTGTAGAGACAGAGATTTCTATGTTACCCAGGCTGGTCTCCCGAGCTCAAGTGATGGGCCTCTCAAAGTGCTGGGATGATAGGCGTGAGCCACTGCACCCCACTTGTTTTTTCCGCCACCACTCCCTCAATTCTTTTCTGTTGCTCCCCCAGAAAAAAACTGCAACTGTCCAACAAACGGGACTTATTTCTGCTTACTGAGCAAGGTATCTCTTATCATAAATCAAAGCTTACCCTTGCATAAGACTCACATTCAGAGGGTGTGATGTAGTAATTTAGGATTAAAATGATAAACCACAGTAGCCTAGAGGGTAGTAACAGCAATGGATGCCAAAAAAAACAAACAAAAACTCCAACGACAACCAACACTAGACCAAGATTTTCAGTCACAGCTGTAACATTAAATTCAACTAGAAAATCTTAAAAATATATATACCGCTATCCACCCCCCACCTATGACTAATTAAGTCAGATCTGCTGGGGGTGGGATCGGGGCATTGGATTTTTTAAAGCTCCCCGTGTTACTCTATTGTGCAGCCAGAGTGGAGAACACCCGACACAGACCGCCGGCCGCGGGAGAGGGCAGGGCATTGGTTGGAACACTGGGAAAATAGGTGTCATCTCTGTGTGTCCCTTTTGTTGGTCTTCCTGGGTGGACACGATCGCCCAGGTCAGGACTGCAGGGAGTCCACTCTCTGCACAGCAGTGGTGACAGCCGGCAGCCCCTGCAGCACAGCGGACGAGCGCAGGACAGGCAGGCAGCTTCCCCTGAGCGCTGACCCCAATCCAGACCCCATCCTCTTGGTGTCGGGTGCAGGTCTGCTCTGGCTCGTGGGTGTGTTAAAGAACGACATTGCCAGCAGCTTCTTCACCATTGTCACCACCACCTCTCAGTGCAGGGCATTCCTAATGCCCCCATCTCCCCTTCCCTGTCCTTAGAATTTGTCCCTTGGAGAGGCAAAAACGCAGGCCTGGGAGAGACCAGGGAAAACTGCTGGAGGGTTCTGAGCAGAACGGGGCACAAGCCTAAGGCAGCGGCTACGTAACCGATTCCTCCGGCTCACGAGCACCTTGCCTGGCCTCCCACCAGCAGAAAGGCCCCTCCCTTAACACGAACAGGCCAATGTAATTTGCAGAGTCGTTAACCCAGCTGCTGTACAGGAAAGGCCCCGGGCCTGGAGAGCCCTCTCTCCATCTGAGCTTGTCTTGGTCCATTTTGTGTTGCTGTAACAGAATACCACAGACTGGGCAATTTACAAAGAAAGGACATTTATTTTTCACAGTTCTGATGCCTACGAAGTCCAAGATCAAGGCGCTGGCACCTGGCAAGGGCCTTCTTGCTACATCATCCCACGAGGAAGGTAAAAGGAAGCCTCACGCCCTTTCTAATCCACATCAGCCCATTCATGGGGGGGCGAGGGGGTGCTCGCGACCCAAACACCTCCCACCAGGCCCCACCGCCCAACGCCGTGTTGCACGGGGACTGAGTTTCCAACACGTGCTTTGTGGGTCACACATTCGAACCATAGCAGAGCTCCATTCGGTTGCTACATAGGGAAAAATCCTTCTTTAAAAGCCCGATGACGGGTAAACCAATTTCCTTCTTGATTGAGTTTCAGAACGATCTGTTAATATATAAGCAGGCCCTCCGCTGAAAGCAGGGCCGGCCCTGGCCATCTTGCAGGCTCCATCCATACTGGACCACACAGCGCCTGGGCGGATAGTTGGGGCTCAACATCTATCTGTTGAGTGAATGAACCAGATGCAAGAAGCGTATTCAGGTGTCTGTAGACAGAGCGGTCTACTAATTGACAGCTATCGCAGAAATAGAAAACGCTCTGTGGTGGCCCTTCATGTCACTCACCCCCCGACCCAACACTGCATCGCGGAGCCTTGAGGACTGATGTGGCGGACGCTCCCCCAGCTTCCTCCCCTTGCTCTTTGGAGCACTAAACCCCCTGGTTCACGCCAGGCATGTGGCCCCCCAGACAGGGGCTACATACAGTTCCAGGCTCCCTGGAAGCTAAGTTTGCACCTACGACTATACAGTGACATATGACTCCGTGTGAGGTGTTCCACTTCCGGGTCACCTTCTTAAAGATACTTGCCCTGCTGGCTAAGACACGGTGACACACGGAGCCACCTGGGAAGGGAGGTGTGGAGGAAGGCAGAGCCACCCCTCCAGCCCTGGCTACTCGCCTCTGGACTATGATCGAGGACCCGCCATACTTGGGGATGTCCTTGTCACAGGAGATCAATCCGCACCCCAACGAATTCCAGGAGGAAGCAGAGAATCTGTTTCCTAGCCCTGACTCCAACCTCTAATTTGCCTAAAGCAAGCCAGTGAGCCCCCCGACTTCCGCAGTTCCCTCCTTTATAAAATGGAGATAAAAGTACCGGCTCGATTTTATTAATATTAAGAATCAAATAAAATATTAAGGTACCAACGCCTTGTAAAGCCCCACGAGGCAGCCTCTGGACGAATGTGAGTGTGGCTATGTCCAGGCAGCACACGCTGGTGGAAAGCGCTGCCCCAGAAGGAAGCTAGGTTCACCTGCCAGAATACTATGGTTTTTGACAAGTAGCTAAAATACAACTTCAGCATAGCAAGGAAAACATTTTAAAATACGCCAGATGTTTGTACATAAGATTTGCATACACAGATTGCATAAATGTGTGTCCCCTAAAACTAGTAACACGCCAGGGGAGAAAAGTGAGGCTGCCTCGTGCGGTGTAAAGAGGACGAATCTCGGTTCTAGCTGCATCTCACCAGGCCAGAGCAGGGCCTTCCTGGGCAAGGAGGCAGGACCCAGAGCCCACTGAGGCTTCTCCCAAGCAGGGCCATCGCCCACCTTCACCGCACCTCTGAGTTTAGGAATGGGCTGGGCTTGGCCAGTAGCCTTCGTAAGACACAGGAAAAAACTGCCTCTTCCTCCAGGCTGACCCAGCTCTGTGTCCCGGCCTGAGGCTTGGAGGCAGAGAGTGGATTCTGCCCTCGCCTCACCCTTTGGCCAGGAGCCCTCGTGCAGGGAACCACCTCACAACTGCATAGTGCCCTGGCCCAGCGGTAAATTACATATGGCGTTATTATTATCAACATGTAGTTGGACCTAATGTTTCTTAGAAATCCTAATTCTACAGAGAAACTGCCAGCTGCTAGGAAATCCACCAGAATTCCCTCACTGGAAACTGAGGTGTATTTCACTCCACAGAGGAAGAAGAGGAAGAAACAGCAGCAAGCTCCAAGCACGAAGAAAAGACTGGTTACAGGTGAAGGCTCACAGCCCAGTTCTGCAAGTAGCTGACAATGAGCAGAGAATGAAAAAGCTAGAAGACAACGGCCAAGCATGGGGGATTTGCAAGAACAATGATGCATCCTTCAATCACATTCTCTTGCTCAAACTAGTCTTTCAGGTCTTATAATGTTCTCAGGTGAAATCCATTGACAGCTCCCAACACAAAGCCAACAGACACCCTAGAATTTGCTCAGCAGACCTCAACGGTGACACCGCTGTAACTGGCAAGGACCCCTTTTCCTTTGCAGGGACATTCAGGCGAGTCATTTCACAACCACAATCCTAAGGGAGCACAGCACAGACACAGCCGGCCACCTGCCACCGCTGCCAGGACCACAGTCCTCTCACACTCCCGGCCACAGCCCCCGTCCCCTCAGCTCTTCAAACCCAACCGCCCTTCCACCAGGCTGCCCTCTCCTCTCCATCCCTCAGGTTGTCAGCCTGTTATCACCTCCTCAGAGAGCCCTTCTCGCCCGGCTTCCTGCTATTCTTCCATGGCCTCCTGTGTTTTCTTTTTTCCTCCATAGCACCTACTGCAATTTATGATCATGGGTTTGCTCCCCTGTGGTATTTACGTATTTGTCATCCGGCTCCTTCACAGCTGTATGTGGTCGCCAAGGCCAGTATGTACGTGCTGAAGGAAGGAGGGTGGGGCAGGTGGGAAAGATGTGGGAATCAGGAGTGCAATGCCCAGGCCCAGCCCTGGAAATTGAGTCACGAAAGATCTGGGCTGAGCCCCAAATCGGTACTTTTTCCCCCCAATTTCACAGGTGATTCAAATGCACAGTGCCCATTTTTTTTCCAGTCTGAAACCTAGGACACACAATGCCCTTTTGAGAGGAGTAGCAACTTGACGTTTTCCTGGCAAAATAAAATACTGAAATACCAAGTAAATTGCTCCATATGAAAGAAGTCCGAAGAAAAATTTACGGTAATGCTACAATTTCTGATAAGCACAATCTCTCCGTAAAGCAGCAGGCTCACAAATGGTGCCTGTGCTCTCATGGTATTTCCAGATATGTTTACAGTACCATGAATGATTGTAATGAAATCTACCGAGGATATGATGGTTTCAACGAGCACACAGAAAAGGTGTTTTGTGAATGAGCAAGAATCTGCACTTACTAGGCTAGGTTTGTAGTTACAACCATTTTACCCGCATGCCTGTGCTCTGCAATCACGCAAATGCAAAACATCAAGGCCCAAAATCCCTTCCCTCATAACACAACAGGTCTCAGACTGCTTCCTTCAACAACTGTTAATATGCTCATCTTTCCCCATAAAATTTTCTAGTCCCTATTGTAGACATCAAAGCTTTGGCCAAAAAAACAACAAAAACGGTGACTGACGCATTCCAGTCCTGCCTAAGATATCTCTTGGTGGTGCTTACAGCCTAAATTATAATATTACAGGTTGATAAAGAGAAATGGAGGAGGGGTTAGAGAGGCGATTTATGAATTTAAAAACGCATGGTCACTGTTACTGCTACATATCAGTTTTCTATTTCAAACGTTCCCGCCCCGATGACTCAAGCTGCATTTTTACACTGCTTTCCGATTTTATCCCTCCCTAAGCACAACCAAGTAGCACTTCTAACCTTCATCGAGCAGACTAAATGGCCTCTTGCATCTCTTTATCCTCTCTTTATTTCTGGAACTGTTTTTCTCATAGAGCTGTTCACTCTGAAATTTTTCCAGAACCACCACTAACTGCCTAAACAATTATTTCATTTTGAAGAAAGTAGTTTAGCAGTGGCTTAATATCCCAAAGCACAAATGACTTTTACAGTCCTCACGGTTTTCAAAAGTCATTTGGTGTTCTTCGTCTGTAGTATATAAGTATAGATGCAAAAAAAAAATGAGCTGAGCTGCTTAAAACGAGGCATCTCTTGACTAAACCATTGTTCTGCTTAAGGCCTTACTCCTTTGTCTCATGAGTCAGACTCCCAGGATTCCCATCTCTCAGTTCCGTCACAGGCCTGCCACACCTGCTGCGCTGCTGAGGGAGAAGGCCCCAGGCTGTTCTAGGTACCACGTGGCAAAGTTTCTAGACCCAGTGATACCCCAGTCCCAGCTGAATGGACCAGCAGTGACCATGTGCGGACCTGGAACAGCCAATGCAAAGCCAGCCCAGCAGGGCCTTCCAGAGGTCAAGAGAAGCTTGAGCCACCCTCATTTTTCAAAGCTCCCGGTGATGTTAAAAATAAAGAAGTGACAAAACATTTTAATGCCTACACTGAACAAATTAACATTTCTAACACCCAAACACTTATGACTAATTATGCTCTTCCTAAGACAGTTACAAGATTTATAAAACATATTAATTCATAGTGCACTACAGGCAGAATGTCTGCTAATGAGAAACAAATTTAAATGTGGATGATGAATGCCATCTTCTTTCAGTCCTGCCAGTTTGTCTCTGTGATGGAATGTGCAAGCTGATGTGGAGAGAAGATGAAAGGGATAAACGTGAGGCCCTGTGTGAACCTAACGCCCAGGCTACATGCGCTGCAGTCAACGACCTCCACCCCCCTCCCGACCACGCACACACACACACCATGCCCCGCTGGCCAGCAACACAGGACAGCATGTTTAATTAAAAGGTCTACTTAAACAGAGGTGATGGTAATTAGCTAGGCCCATCATGGTCATCCTAGCAGGAATTTCAAGGAGGAATAGTAGTCACAAACTCCTGCTGGTGACACCCCCAATGCTGCTTTGAAATCTAGAACAATCTGTCGGTCCAGTAACTGTGAGCCACAGTTCATACCTTTAGATATTCTAGAGATTCCCATCTTCCTGGCCCCACGTAACTTGCTATGATAACCCCCGTGTCCGAGATTTTGTGCCTTGGAACCAGGAGAGCCTAATGCCACAACTTCCTAAAAATCCTTGAGAAGTTGCCCCTGTGCAAAATTTACACCAGCCTGTGAAACCTCAGGGACAAAGAGAACACGGCACTTTTCCACCTCGCTTAGCAGACTGTTCCCACCTTTATGGCTGTCACCATCCTTTCTTTCCAATCATTTTCTTTCCAGTGATTTTGTTCTCAGCTTCTCTCTTCATTGCAAAAGTCTGGTATTTGACTATTGTTATTTCCTGATTCTCAGACACACAGATTTCCTAACAAAGCTTTTAGGGAGATAAAAAAAAATACTACATTAAATCTGCACATTGATTCTTAGGCTCGTTGGCATTTCAGGCATGTTTTTAAAAGCCAGTATCTTAGACTGAAGAAGGGAAGGTCAGTGTCACTCTTGCAGTGAGGGAGAACGGGAGGCGTTAAAGGAGAAACGGCCGGACTGGCTGGCGGCAGGATCCGAGGACACGCCGCACAGGGCATTCGGTGGCCACAGCAAGGTAAGACGTAGAACAAACGAGAATCAAAAGGAAACAAGACAAAGATGCTAGAACTCGCTTTGGACAATGCACACGCCACCTCTGGAGGATGTTTCCCATTCCTGAGAGCTCTGCAGAAGAGCCCTGTCCAACACGCAGTGGGTCTGCAAGGCCTTTCCGGTTCACTTTTCCCTCGCTGAGGTTTCTGGTCCCACAGTGACTCCATCCGCTCAGCCCTTGCTGTCCTTGCGTTCGGCAGGATCTGGAACATTCCTGAGAACTGTGCCTCCACTTCCTCTTACAGGTGAAAACCCCAGAGAAAAGGAACCATGTGGGAGGAGGTGAGGAGTGACTTCTTAGGAAGCAAATTTGTAGGGCTGAGCCAGCTCCTGAGACCCAGCCCATGTTCACATAGACCGTGCTGAAGAGGAAACCCACGGCTCCTGGACTTTGCTCCATCCTGAAATAATGCTTCGAAACATGGGTGACTGGGCATTTCAGCACCTAACAGGTCAGGGAGAGTTAATGTGAGAGATCTTTATCTAGGGTCACTCTGCCAAGTGCCGTTAGAACCAACCAACCCAGCTGGGTCTGCCGCCAAGAGGCACACGCTGTTCAGACTCAGGCTCATCGGGAAACCTTTGGGGCCTCCATCTCCTTGTCTCAGCAGGAGGGGTTGACCAGATGGCCTCTACCGCTGCGGCACTAACATGCTTCTATAATTCCATGCCATGTTTTTCATACCTACCCTCCCCAACAGCAACTGCAACGGTACTGTCCCAACAACGAACGGGATGAGAGCATTTACAAGACACAGAGAGAGAGAAAATTTGGGCCCTCCTCGCCATAAAAGAATGACATATACTCTCATTGCCAAACTCTTAAATACAGGATATGGGGAAGCTCCATTTAAATCTTTAAGAAAGAATTTAAGATCAAAAGAAAGGGTGTCTGTGTCACTTCATATAGAAGTAAAATTTGTGCAACTCACTATTCAAAGAAGCAAATACCAAAATAGATGACTACCTAAATATTAATCGGATTTGGATATCAGAGATCATCTCATACCCATGATATCATCTAGTGTGGCCTCTCCCTTTCAGCGAGGCACAGAGAGATTAAGTCATTTGCCCAAGGATATCCAACTAGTGAGAGGCAGGACAAACACTAGAACCCAGCCAAGAATGATTTCATTATTCCAAAAAGGTATCAGAGGATGTTAGCGAAGTCTGGGATATTATGCTGCTAGTCTTTGGAGGCTAATGTCAAAGAGGACAGCCAAGCCCTCCCACGAAGCGTTGCCTACTGCTCTACGCACGCCAGAACCAGGGCTGATCAGTGCAGGACGCATCCAGCATTGGTTCCCATGTTCATGCGCTTCCATCCAAGCCAAAGGTGGCAGAGGCCCTGCCAGGCGCAGTAGCTGACACCCCTTCTAAAACAGGCCAACAGCTCCAACGTCATTGCGACCTTCTCAGATTCCACGCCCATTTTCCCACCTCACTGCTATTGCACCAGACACGATCACCTCCCCAAACCACAGGAAGCCCATGCCAGTGGTGCCAGCCCACCAGCGGAGAAGCAGCAGCTGCCCCAGAGACATCACCCTAGGACCGCACTTCCTGTTCTGGCAGCGGAGCCTGAATCCCAGCCAGTTCAGGGTCTGGCCCATCGTTTCCAAAGCTTAGAGCTGGACAGGCCCCAGATAACCAAGAAACCATCTGTTATGAAACCCTCCCTCTTCCAACTTCACTTCACAACAGGCCCCGGCATCTGCCGCTGTCCCCGGTCTTCTGAACAGAGGGTGTGAGCTCTCAGGCACAGCCTTGGAGCGGACCCAGCTCATTCTGACCCTGTCCAGAAAGGGAGGACCCTTTAGTTTTAAATCAAACATCCTAAAGCAAACAAGTCCATGCATCCTACCTGGCAGCATTAACTACCATGGATGGTAGAAAAAAATGTAGAAAAGCATGCTCAATTTCCTAAAGTCCTAGAATTCTAAACCATTTCTCCATTTCAATATTGATTCATTTATTCTTTATTACACACCTTTCAAAGACAAAGCACAAGTATAAAACAAGGACAAAGTAGGAATAATCACGCTAATAATACGCTAAAATCCCAGACCTAAATAAAACATCATAAACTTACTTTCCATTTAAGAGAAAAATCAGAATATCATCGAGCATTCTTTGAAAGCCATTCAAGTATTACTATATATAAACTCTAAGTAAACCTCAAGCAATAACATTTGTAGAACAGTCATAATAGCTAACATTAACTGAGCATTCGCTATGTGCCAGACTGCATTCACATTGTTACGTGCATGATTTCCCTAAATTCTTCTATCTGACACCTCTGTTATTACCACCCCCTTTAGGAAGGGGGTATATAGAGGGGAACTAACTTACCTAAGGTCACATCAACAAGAGGTGGCACGATCAAGGTTCAAACCTGGGTCCACAGAACTCCAAAGCCAGCTGGGGTCTTCCGCGGGTAGAAGCAAAAACTAAAACTGCATTTTAATTTAGTAAAACGCATCGCTCTGCAATTTAAAAGGTTCTGTGCAAATGAATGCCCTGAAAACTTACTGTCGGAGAAGGGAAACTGGCGCTCATCTAACAAGTCCACAACACAGCTGGCAAGCAGCTAGCAGAAGCCAGGGGGAACAAGTGAGCTGTGTGCCTGGCAAGATTATATGTGCCCCTGTCTCAGACTTGGAATTTAAGGGAAAAAAAAAAATGAGAAGCCAAGGAGATGGCAGCAAGAATCTCATTCTAAATTCTGCATTAAATAAACACGATCAGCCCCATAAAGCTCTGATACAGTCAGTCTGTTAAAAATAAAAAATAAAAACTGTATCTCTTATTGACCTTCCCCAACTTCTCCAGCCAAGCAGCACAGAAATCCATGAGCACCCACACAAACTCTACTAGTAGTAGCCTATTCAAACCTTAAACTTTTAATTCTGCCTGTTCTCTTCTGGAAAATTCATTCAGGAAACATTTGGCTTCACTTAGGTTGCTGTTGTATTGCGGGCGTCAATATAACTTTCTCTCGGGTGGCAGCTCTCGGAGGTCTCCTGCAGTATCGGAATTCACGAGGCAGCCTCAGATTTACGGCTGACCTGAGATCAGAAGGATGCAACAATAAACCCGCGGGCCACCGGGCATATTTACCGCTGATCACGCCTGACGCAGCGGCACAAGCTCGTGATGTTTATGATACAAGCAAACAGCTTTCCTTGCTCCACCTTCTCCAACTCTTCACCGTCAACTTTCGCTTCATTGTCTTACTGAGCACGTACTGTGTGCCAGCCACTGTGCTCAATGCTGGGAATACAATGGTCCCCAAAAGAAGCTTACTGCCTGGTTAGACAGGCAGAAACCAATCAAATAATGATGCAAAGCAGTGATTTACGAAAGAACACAGACGGCAGCTACGACGAGAATACCATAAACTGGGTAACTTACAAACAACAGAAATTTACTTCTCACAGTTCTGGAGGCTGGGAAGTCCAAGCTCAAGGCTCCAGCAGATCCGGGGTCTGGTGAGGGCTCACCCTCTGCGAGATGGTGCCTTCCCACTGTGTCCTCCACGATGAAAAGCAAGCTCCCTGGGGCCTCTTTTACAAGAGCACTAATCCCATCTCACCTTTAGGACCCATCACCTCCCAAAAGCCCCACATCTTAGTATCACTGCAGTGAGGATTAGGCTTCAACATATGAGCTTGAGGGGGGACACAACCATTCATAGGATACCACTGAGAACTTTGGCAGTTTCTAAACATGGCTGCAAATTCTGAGATTCCTCACACTGAGGGGTGAGGTCCACGTTCCCTCCTTGTGAATATGGGCAGGCTGATGACAGCTTCAACCAACAGAATAGGATGAAAACGACGCTATCTGACTTCAAGACGGGTCTTAAGAGGCCAAGCAGCTTCTTGCTTCTTTGTATTTGCTAGAATGCTCACTCTTGGGGCCCTGAACTGTCCTGTGAGAAGTCAGACTACCCTGAGACCATCCTGCTGTGAAAATTTTTCTATTTTTTGTAGAGATGGGGTCTCACGATGTTGCCCAGGCTGATCTCAAACTCCTGGCCTCAAGCAGCCCTCACCCCTCGGCCTCCCGGAGTGCTGGGATTACAGGTGTGAGCCACCGTGCTGGCCTTGAAATGTGACTCTATATGGAAATAGTCATTGCAGATATAATCGGTTAAACAGAGGTGATTAAGGGTGAACCCTACTCAAGTATGACCCTGTTCTTATAAAAAGAGGAAATTTGGACAGAGACATGCACACACGGAGAACACCAAGCTCTAGAGTTAACATCTGAGACTCAACAGCCGCGGGCAGCGATGAGATTCCTCGAGAGAGAGCGCAACGTGTAGAAAAAAGAGGCTTCTGAACTTTCAGGGGCTCCAAACATGAATGGTGGGATAGAAGAAAACGAGTCTGCAAAAAGAAGTGTGATAAACAGAATTTAACAAAATTATGAAGTTGGTGGACCAAGAAAGAGGAAGGAAACCGAGCAAACACAAAGATTCACCAACTTGTAATAAGAAACCGAAGATCTGAAGAGTGTAAATTCTGACACCTTCAAAGGTAAGCACTATTTCACTTCTACATTTTTCCTTTTTTTTCTTTCCTTTTTTTGGGAGGAGGGCAGCGGTGGTGGAAGGGAAAGGTTTCAGTTCCCTCCGTCTTCTGTGTAAGAAGTTAAACTACTTGACCTTTTATCAGAACTGGCAAATAAATGCTTTTCAGCCTGGACATCAAACCTATTTGACTTAAAACAGATCTCCCCCAAGGGAACAGCACAGCAAGAATCTGGTTATGTACTTAACAAGTTTCTATTGTTTCCTCAAAGCTTCTTAAAGGTGGAGAAGACAGTTGGACACCACTTCAAAGTATCACTAAGCAATCAACAGCGACGAAAGCAGGAAAATCATCATTTCTCCGCACACCTCCCTGCTGACAAGCAGGTATTTAATCACAGAGTCCGATCAAAAGATGAGACTCCTAAGAATAAACCTATAATAATATCCTCTGTCCCATTTCAAAATTATAGTTTATTTTGTTCCTCAAAAGCCATATAGTTCCAGAGATTATAAAACGCTCTTTACATATCAGTCAAGAGTGCAGCTAATCCTTTCAGGCCTACAATGCAAGGAATTAAATTTTAACTTTGTAATTATGGGAACAAAGGACTCTTGGGATTAAATGAACATCGCCTTTCAGAAGAGCAAAAGAACCAGTCTTAGCTCAGATTCGTGGCCCTCCTGGGACCCAGACCCTTCTCCCTGGGGGATACGGACCCAGCCTCTAACTGTCTGGTGGCTCACGACATTCATATAAAATCGGGAAATGTAAAATAGCATTACACTGAATTATTTTATTTGAATACAACACACACACACACAATCCCGGTTCACTCTATATTCACAGCCTTTGCCAACTGACAGAAGAGGCATCCTCCCAGATTAGAAATTAGTTATTTAAGGAAAGTCTATGTCAGGCAGAAATCCAACTGGTACTAGGACCCTAATAAGATACCTTTTTTTGCTTTATATGAAAACTATGAAATTGGTTCCAGTTACATTACCAATTGAATCATATTGAAAAAAGTAATAAAAATCATTTCATTAGCCACAACTAGCCATATTTGCTGGTGTTTATGCCTAGTATTTAACATACATGTTATTCCGTATCGTTACAACAGCCCAAATTGTAAGTATTATCATCCCTGTTTTACAGACAAAAGTCTCAGAAGACAGAAGAGCCAATTCTTGCCTCTAGCGACACAGAATTGAAATACAAACCTTTTTTTGGTGAAACCACAATGGTTTAGGGCTGCCTCCATCACACCACGCCCTCCCAGACCTGTTCTGAGAATTCCGAGAACGTTACTGCTAGATGCAGATGTGAGTCTGTGTAATGATAAGAACGTCAAGTTAAGAACGAAAGACGCCGGTTCCTAGAGGAAAAAAATGCTTATTGAAATAAGTAACATTTTATTACTAAGAACTCTAAGTATCAGAAGTTGTTTGATTTAATTTATTTTTTTTTTGATAGAGGAAGTATAAAATTTTAGGTATGGGGGGTAACATTCGTGTTGTTAAAACAACAGCAAGTGTTTTATAAAACACTTTCCCACAGAATATAAGAAAAAGTCCTCTCAAAGCATCAGTCTGATGGCAGTACTTGGAGAGGCCGCAAGAGCAGTAACTAACGCTAATTAGTACTTAATGGGGTAGAGACACAAACATTAACTTATTCATTAATTCTCGTCACACTTCCCTGAAGCAAGGATGAGTGAAGCAGACCGACTTCCAGAAAGTGTTGACCATAAACACAAAGGCCTAACACCACCCTTAAGGCTTTGAACCCCCCATATATAGAGAGACACTTATGAGCATATTTTTAGACACGACTAATAAACTACTCTCATCCCCAAAAAGCAATCATTGAAAATCTGCAATATTCCAGCTGCAAAATGTGAGCTGAAAGCATTGAAATATAATAACAATATTAATAGTAGGAGGGGGAGGAGGAGAAAAAGCTAATAATTGCTGAGTGCATATAACATGCCAGACACCATCGTGCGTGCCTTATGGTCATTAACTCTCAGTCCTCACAATGAGCTTGCAAAGTATTATCACTTCCCTCCTGTGAGGAAACTGAGGTGATGTGAGTTGCCATAAATCACACTGATAGTTCAGAGTAGGATTCGGAGCCAGTTTGGTTCCAAAAACAAAGCCCATGAACTTAACCATGACATTCCCCAGTTAAACAAGGCAAGACTTGTTTTCATGTTCAACCCAGGATTACCCATGCAACACTGAAGCTACTTCACCAAGGAAAAGAAACAAAAGTCCCTTAATGCTTCGCCCTTAATAGCGTTTCCAGGGCCAGAGGGCCAAACCCTTTCCTTCCCGTGAACCTCTGGTGCAAGGAAATGCCAAGCCAGATCTGGTCCACTTGGCTTTAAAACACAACTCACTTGCTATTATCTATCTTTAATGGCTTCATCCAACCTACTCCCTGAATCCAGTTTCCTCTTGAATACATTTAATAGATTCTTTGTGAATGAACCCTATTAGGAGCATTTATTCATCCCTTCTGAAAGCCACGTGTTTAGAGGCAAGAAAATAGGATGTCGGAGTATTATGTTTATTAGCTATAATAAAACTATTAAAGTATAGCCATAAAATACACATTTTCTCTTGAAAAAAAAGTTTTTCCTGTTAGAGCTTTCTGTGCCAGTTAAGTTTTAAGAGAAAATTTATACTACCACATATTTTTAAGTTGAGTAATGTGTTTATAAAGAAATAAAGCAATGAGTGGAAACACTTCATATCTAAGTGTCTCTAAAGGATTTTCCATAAACCAATTATTCACTCATTCCAAAATCACTTGTTACTGTATTTATCAATACGTGGTTCAAGGA
Source organism: Indri indri (assembly GCA_004363605.1). Taxonomy (NCBI): domain Eukaryota; kingdom Metazoa; phylum Chordata; class Mammalia; order Primates; family Indriidae; genus Indri; species Indri indri. The sequence goes on from RJWJ010031165.1 coordinate 18,354, forward strand.
CCATCCACATGAGAATCACCTGGGGCTGGCTGTTGACAATACAGGTGACACTTAATAAGTTCTAGTTTCCCGGTGAAGAAATCGGCATCGCTCACACACGGCCCAGGGAAGTCTTACACGTTCTAAAGCTTGAGAACCTCTGAGTCCCCTTAATGTGCCCAACAGGACAAGCAGTTGTGCAAAGAGCTTATCCCAGGCTCCCTTAACTGATCTCTCTGTTTCCACCCTTGACCTCATCCCCACATACCTGCTACTCCATACGACAAAAGGATCGGTTTTTGAGGCATAAGTCAGATCATGTGGCTTCTCTGCTCAGAATTCTCCGAACAGTTTCTCAGCTCCCTCAACGGCAACAAGCCTGGAATAATCACCCCACTTTACCTTTCTGTTTCCTACCTCTCCCCTTTCCCCCCCATTCAGCTCCGGCTGCTCAGCTGTCTCCCCCCACACCTGGCCCCCTCGTATCAGCAGAGCCTTCCCACCCTAGGGGCCCCCTCTGCCTGGGCCACTCTCCTGCACATGCCTGTGCAGCCTGTTCCTCACTTCCTTGGGGTTCCTGCTCCAGAATCACCTTTGTGGGTGGCCTTCCCTGCCCACTCTATCAACAACCTGCCCATCCCTTTCCTGCCTGATTTGATCCTATTTCTTTTTTCTTTTCTTTTTTTTTTTTAAAGAAACGGGGTCTTACTCTGTTGCCCAGGCTAGAGTGCAGTGGCATCATCATAGCTCACTGCAGCCTCAAACTCCTGGGCTCAAGCGATCCTCCTGCCTCAGCCTTCCAAGCAGCTGAGACTATAGGCACATGCACCACCACGCCTGGCTAATTTTTTTTTATATATATTTTGTACAGAAGGGTCTCTCTATGTTGTCCAGGCTGTTCTCCAACTCCTGGGCTCAAGCAACCCTCCAGCCTCAGTCTCCCGAGTAGCTGAGGGACTACAGGTGTACGCCGCCACACCCAGCTCAGCATTTATCACTGTCTAATGTACTTACAGTTTTGCTTCTTTATCTTGTTAGTTGTCTGTTAACCCCACTAAAATGTAAGCT
>RJWJ010031166.1:0-19420 GCA_004363605.1 Indri indri
AGGATCTTAGCTAGATCTTCTGGATAACTTGCTACAGCTTCTACACCAGCACTTGCTGTTTTACGATGCATTTTTATGTCATGGAGATGGCTTCTTTTCTTAAACCTCATGAACCAACCTCTGCTAGCTTCAGACTTTTCATCTACAGCTTCCTCACCTCTCTCAGCCTTCATGGAATTGAAGAGAGTTAGGTTCTTGCTCTGGATTAGGCGTAGGCTTAAGAGAATGTTGTGAATGGTTTGACTTCTAATCAGATCACTAATACTTTCTCCCTATCAGCAATAAAGCTGTTTTGCTTTCTTATCATTAAGGTGTTCGCTGGACTAGCACTTTTCATTTCCTTTAAGAACTTTCCTTCACATTCACTTGGCAGAAGAGCTAGCTTTCAGCCTATCTCAGTTTTCAACATGCCTTCCTCATTAAGCTTAATCATTTCTGGCTTTTGATTTAAAGAGAACTACAACTCTTACTTGAATACTTGGAGGCCATTGTAGGGTTATTAATTGACCTAATTTCAGTATTCTGTGTCTCAATGAATAAGGAGGCATGAGAAGAGGAAGAGAGACATGTTGGCGTGGGAGGGCTGCCAGTCGGTGGAGCAGTGAGAACACATACAACATTTATTGATTAAATTTGCTGTCCTTATATGGTCACATGTCCTGGTACCCCAAAACAATTGCAGTAGTAACATCAAAGATATCACTGATCACAGATCACTGTAACAGATATAATAATGAAAAAGTTTGAAATATTACAAGAATTATCAAAATGTGACACAGACACACAAAGTGAACACATATGCTTGGGAAAATGGGACTGATAGACTTGCTCCAGGCAAGATTGCATAAGGCTTCAATTTGTAAAAAATGCAATATCTGTGAAGCGCAATAAAGTGAAGCACAATAAAACGAGGTATGCCTGGTACTTGTTATTGTCAAGTTCTCTTGGCTTATGTGTGTAATGGGATAATAGGCTCTTTACATTAGATGTTAAACAAATAGTATTCAAATGCTCTTATTTAGTCTGCTTTAAAATACACTCTTAATATTGACATAGAGGACATGTTGTAGGTTGGGTTGGGACAGAAATCTTGTACCTGGGTGCCCTTATAAAGAGTTAATGCCTACAGTCTCATCAGTCTTGCCATAAACCATGCCATCAGTTGTATAATCTAAAAATGATTTTTACATACAGTGCATACTTAGTGTCATTACCGTTCTAAAATTCTGTAAGCTCTTTTCATTTGGGAAGGTACTTTCAGAATGCCATCTATTTGTTGATAAAGCAGAGTCTGGTGACATGTTTCCACATGGGTAGCTTATTTGTGAGGTCTTTTCACAAAGATGAAGTAGTAGGATTTCAGACACAGCAAAAGAGGAGTTAGAACTCCCTGATAGCTTCAGGGTAGCTTTTGTTTTTGTTGTTTAAGTGCTTTCCATTTATTTTACTTAATTCCTGAGCCAAATGGTTAAAACAGTAGGTCTTTGGAACAAAATTCCTCAAGCTGACTCCCAGCTTTGTTGCCAGAAGCTTGGGTAGGAGATAACTCCTAAAATACCAAACACAGCAATATCTCAAGCTTTTAAAACAATATTGTTAAAATTATTTGTTAGTATTGAACATGGTGGACAGTGACCAATCTTGATGTATATTGCTTTGCTTTAAAAGCACCTAGTTTTGTTTGATGGAGAAAAAAAAGAATGTAATTCTTATAATTTTCCTGTTTAAAATTATAGAATCTAAGTATTGGAAGCAGATTTGAAGATCATTTAATCCAATTTAGATTCTTGATGTCCCTGTTATGAATTGGCACGCTCGTTGTCTAACAAAAGCCATGCTACATTTGCAAAAATCTATAAACATTCCACCTGCCAGGATCCACAAAAAAGCATGCAGTTAGCTGGCAGCACAGCAACAGCAAGTGCTGAAAGCCCAGATCTGGACACTTTGTTGGACACCTCCCATGTCATCATCTTCGGGAAGGAGGATGGGTCAGGATTTTATCTCTGAAAAAGCTAATTCTAATGTAACCTACTTGCTCTGAAATACGATATTTCTTTCAATTATTCATCAAAATTGCACTTATTTAACCAGGATTTTTATTTAGAGAGAAACCTGTGAGCTGTAAGATACTAAACCATCCTCATGAGTTCAGCACCAAACTCATTCCATTACCCTGAACATATCCAAAAAAGGGAACAGGAGCCATGAGAGTAGCTTTCTTCTGTTTCAGTCAAGCATATCCTCTGCTGTTATGGAATGAGGGCAGATTTATACAGACTCTGCTATATTTTTGTGGCTAAGGATGAGAGGTAACACTGCCAAAGCAAAAGGCAGTTTCTTGCATAATATATACACCAAATTGGGTTACAAAGAAATTTTTAAAAATCCTTTACAATTTCAAAGTTTTCTAAGGACTAGAAAAGCCTGCAATAACTCATTCAGTTGCATTTCTTTAACTCTAAGCAGGAATGTATACAGTTAACCCATTCTGGAAAAATATGTATTTTACATGAATCTGTTAATCAGAGACCTAGAGTTTGTTCAAACAGCTTGGAGTTGTTAGTCAGGGGATATGTGGTGTTAACCATAAGCTACATGTTTATCTGAGGATTATTCCATGGTTTGAATGCAGTACTAATGTTTTCTGAAATAATATTCCTATGGGGCAAACCATAGAAAGGAAGTGAAAAGGGCTTTTGATGCCTCATAACATGCATTAAATAGCTGGAAAGGAGAGGGCTGGGACAGGAAAGGGATGGAACAAATGAGCAGTACCCTCACCATCTACTCCTTCTTTAACCACTTCCAGCCATCTAGGGAAAAGAAATTCTTTTTTCCCTTTAGTTGAAGCTTTTACTGAAGGGCAATGTATCTCCATCAAAGCATACGAATATTGAATATGCCAGTTATTAATTTGTCACGAAGTCAACACACTCACATAACCCATCACTCAGATCAAGAAACAGAATAATTGCCAACCATATCCAGAAATCTCCTTCTGGTTCTTTCCTGGTGGAGGAGTCACTACCTCCACTGTCCTCCCCAGATATAATCTCTAAGATAACTTCTAAAATCATAGATTAGTTTTGCCTCTTTTTAAAAATTTTTTTTTTAGGTTTAGAGACAGGCTCTCGCTCTGTTGCCTGGCATAGACTGTCAGAGGCGTCATCATAGCTCACTGGAACCTCACTCTCCTGAGTTCAAGTGATCCTCCTGCCTCAGCCTCCCAACCAGCTGGGACTACAGGCACACACTACCACACCTGGCTAATTTTTCTATTTTTTAAATAGAGATGGTGTCTTGCTATGTTTCTTAGACTGGTCTTGAACTTCTAGCCATAGGAGATCCTCCCACCTTTGCCTCCCAGAGTGCTAGGATTACAGGCATGAGCCACCACACCTGGCCTTGAATATTTTTGTATATGACTTTGATTCATATATATTCACATTTCTGTTGTGGGTGAAATTTATGAGTTATTGAGTGTGCCTATGTTTAGATTGGTAGACACTGATAGTTTTCTAAAGTGGTGGTACCAATTTACATTTTCTTTAACAGCGTACAGGAGTTCTAGTGTCCTACATTCTTGCTAACATTTGATGTTACTCTTTTTTCATGTTAGCATTTGTGGTGACTGTATAGAGATACATCTCTGTGGTTCTAATATGCATTTCTCTGAGAACTAATGAGGCTAAGATCATTGTCATGTTTATTGGCCATTTGAAAGACCTTTGTGAAATGCTTGTTAAAATCTTTTGCCCATTTTTCTATTAAGTGGCTGTCTTTTTCTTATTGAATGGTAGGAGTTCTTTATATATTCTGGATTTGAGTCCTTGTGAAATATATTTATTGCATAAATTTTCTCCCAGTCTATGGCTTTCCTTTTAGGAGGAAAGAGGGTTTTTTTTTTAATCTTTTTTTTTCCCCCTTGGAAAAATTCAATCATATACAAAAGTAGAAAGATTAATATAATTAATCCCCATGTACCCAACTTCAACAATTATCAACTCATGGCCAATCTTGTTTCAGCTATATCCCTACTAAAAATCACCATCTTTCATTGCTTTAATATGCCCTTTTGTTTTTATTATTTATCCTTTTAGCCTTTATTACTTCATTCAACAGTCATTTATTTATTCTTCTATATTTATTGGATGAAATCTGATTGGATTAGTAGTTAAATCCAACGAATACATTTTTGTACTTACATTACCTGACCTGTCTGTGTACGGTGACTCTGTTGACCACGTCCTCCTTGAAATTCCTTTCCCTTAAGCCTCTGTGGTAATACTCTACCTGGTTTTCACCTACTTCTCTGATCTTTCTTCATCATTTCCTTCCTTAAATTTTCTTCCTCCTCTGCTTCTTCAGAGTTATTATTTCCCTAGAGTTCTGTTCTAGTTTTCAACTCATTTGGGTAATTTTGTCATAGTCATGGCTTTAACTCCATTTACATGCTGATGCCTTCTAAATTTATATCTCCAGTGCAGAACACTCTGTTCAATACTAGATGTGTATATGGACTATTTGCTGGGCATCTCACTTGGATGACCCACAAGTATCCAAGGCAGCCTTCCAATTTTCTCACCCCATTCCAATCCATTCTCCAATTCTTCCATTATATTACATTTAAAAATTTTTTTATTAGACCGTAAAATAAAGCAGAAGGTACAGAGATTTCCAATATACCCCCTGTCCCCACATATGCACATCCTCCCCTGATATCGACATCCTTCACAGAGTGGTACATTTGTTACAATCAATGAACCTATATTGACATTATTTCTCAAAGTCCATAGTTTACATTAGGGTTCACCCTTCATGTTTTACATTCTATGGGTTTGGACAAATGAGAGCATGTAGAGTCATTTCACTGCCCTAAAATCCTTTGTGCTCTGCCTATTCATCCTTTCCTTCCTCCAACCCCTGGAAACCACTGATCGTTTTACTATCTCCATACTTTTGCCTTTTCCCAGTATGTCCTATAAGTTGGAAATATATAGTACGTAGCTTTTTCAGATTGGCAATATACATTTAAATTTCCTCTATGTCTTTTCATGGCTTGATAGCTCATTCTTTTTAGCACTGAATAATATTCCATTGTCTGGATGTACCACAGTTTATCTGTTCACCTACTGAAAGACAACTTGGTTGCTTCCAAGTTTTGACAATTATGAATAAAGCAGCTATAAACATCCATGCTCAGGTTTTTGTTTTCAACTCATTTAAATAAATACTATTGCTGGATCATATGGTAAGAGTATGTTTAGTTTTACAAGAAACTGACAAACTATCTTCCAACATGGCTTCCGTGCTGGGTTCCCATGGGAGTTCTTGTTGCTCCAGGTCTTCACCAGTGTTTGGTGTTGTCAGTGCTATGGATCTTGGTCATTCTAGTAGGTGTGTAGTGGTATCTCATTATATTAAATATTTCAACTTGCATTTCCTTGAGGACATATGCTATGGAACATCTTTTCATATGCCCATTTGCCATCTGTATATCTTCTGTGAGATGTCTGTTAAGGTCTTTGGACTATTTTTTAATTGAGTTGTTTGTTTTCTTATTGTCAAATTTAAAGAGTTTTCTTTTTTTTTGAGATGGGGTTTCATTGTATTGCCCAGGTTAGTCTCGAACTCCAGGGCTCAAGCAATTCTCCCACTCAGACTTCAGAGCAGCTGAGGCTACAGGCACACACCTCTATACCTTGCTGAGTTTCAGGAGTTCTTTGTGTATTTTGGATAACAGTGTTTTATTAGAAGAGTCTAGTGCAAATATTTTCTTTCATTTTCTGTGGCTTGTCTTTATATTCTCTTGATAGCGATTTTTACAAAGCTGTTTTTACTTTTAATGAAATGCAGCTTATCAATTCTTTCTTTCATGCATCATGTCTTTGGTGTTGTATTATCTCCAAGCCCAATGTCATTTAGATTTTCTCCTATGTTATCTTCTAGGAGTCTTATAGTTTTGCATTTTACTTTTAGGTCTGTGACGTATTTTGAGTTAATTTTTGTGTAGGATATAAAGTCCATGTCCAGATTCATTTTTTTTTAATTTTTTTGTTGCATGTGGATATCCAGTTGTCCCAGCACTACTTGTTGAAAAGACTATCTTTTCTCCATTGTATTGCCTTTGCTCTTTTGTCAAAGATTAGTTGACTATTCATTTGGCCCTCCATATCTGTGGATTCTGCATCTGTAGATTTGACCAACTGTGGATAGAAAATATTTGAAAAATCAGCATCTGTAATGAACACACTCCCTAAACAATATAGTATAACAACTATTTGCATAGCATTTACATTGTACTAGGTATTATAAGTAATCTAGAGATGATCTACTGTGCATAGGTTATATGAAAATATTATGCCATTTTATATCAGAGACTTGAGCATCCATGGAGTTTTGATATCCTCAAGAGGTCCAGGAACCAATCCCCTACAGATACCCATGGATGACTACATTTATGTGTGGTTATTTCTGGGCTGTATATTCTGTTTCATTGGTCTATTTGTCTATTCTTTTGACAATATCACACTGTTTTAATTGTGGTATTATTATTACTGTGGCTTTATAATAAGTCTTGAAGTTGTGTGATATCAGTCCTCTAACTTTGCTCTTCTCTTTCAATACTATGTTGGTTGTTCTGGGTCTTTTGCCCCTCCATGTAAACTTTAGAATTAGTTTTTAAATATCCACAAAATAATTTGGTAGGATTTTTACTGAAATTTTATTGAATCTATAGATCAGATTTGGAAGAACTGACACCTTGACAATATTGAGTCTTCCTATTCAGGAACATAAAACATCCCTCCAACTATTTAGTACTTCTTTGGTTTTTTTATCAGAGTTTTGTAATGTTCCTCACATAGATCTTTTACTTACTTTGTCAGATTTATACTTAAGAATTTCATATTTGGGGAGGTTGCTAATGTAAATGGTATTATATTTTTAATTTTGAATTTCACTTGTTCATTTCTAGTATGCAGGCACTCCTCTACTTACGATGGGCTTATGTCCCAATAAACCTATCATAAGTTGAAAATATGATAAGTCAAAAATGCAGCCCAGAGAACCTTTGGTCAAAGAACCACCAGTGCTTAAAGTCTAAAACCTGTGGTTGCCTATCGCTTTTGCACAATCATAATGTCAAAAAATTGTAAGTTAAACCATCATAAGTTGGGGACTGTCTGTATAGGAAAGCAATTGACTTTTATACGTTAACCTTGTATCCTGCAACTTTGCTATAATTGCTTATTAGTTCTACAGGATTTTGGTGATTTTTTTGGTGTGTATCAATTCTTTCGGATTTTCCACACAGATGATGGTGATTTTTTTGGTGTGTATCAATTCTTTCGGATTTTCCACACAGATGATCATTTCATCTGTGAATAAAGAGAGTTTTATTTCTTCCTTCCCAATCAGTATACCTTTTCTTTTCTTTTCTTTTCTTTTCTTTTCTTTTCTTGTCTTGTCTTGTCTTGTCTTGTCTTGTCTTGTCTTATTGCGTTAGGTAAGAACTTCTGGTATGATGTCAAAAGGAATGGTAAGAAGGGACGTCTTTGACTTGTTTCTGATCAGTGTACTAAAAATTCAGCTGAACAAATACCTAGTTGTCAACTATATTTCTCAGCCCACATTATAGCTAGGTATGGCTAATGTAACTAATTCTTGCCAATGGAATCTAAGCAAAAGCGATGCATGCCACTTTCAGGTCTTGACTTAAAACATTGGATAGGTGTTATTACTCTCTCTTCTCTACTTCCAACCTGCTAGATATGGTAATAACTGATGCAACCTTGAAAGTGAGGGTGATTGGTGGACAGAGTTGCCTCCCCTGCCTGTGTTTCTGCATGACATTACAGAGCAGAGCTACCTTACTATGGAGATTATTGGGCTATTCCACAAAACAGAAATAAACTATTTTATTTAAGGCATTGCATTTTGGAGTCTCCATTATATAGTTGCTTAGTCTTTAATTATTACAGCATCTTAATCACACCATATCCAAAATTTGCCGATCATCTTTCCACCTAAATATCCTGTGCTATAGTCTCAGTCTGAGTAAAGGCTCCTGTAGTCATCTTTCATCTCTCAATCCCAACATGTAGTTCTACCTCTCAAAAATGACTCAGGATTTCTACTTCTGGTCACAACAGAGTAACTGGTAGTGGACTAGTACTCTCGCCATAAATAATTATAAAGTTAGACAAAAATACATGAGGCAATTGTTTTCAGGCAATGGATAACAGGCAAAACAAGACTGAGATCTCTGAGAGAAGGGAAACTACCAGGGTAAGCCCTACAATTACCAGCTCTCTGCATAGGGCAATTTCCTGATTGCAGTGCAGAGAGATCCAGCCTAAGCAAAGCATGGTGGTTCTTATGAAATTCAGCCATAATGTTGCATATATCCATAGTTTTTTAAAGAAGTTAATATTGTTGTGTAGTATATTGTATGAATATCACACAATTTATGTACTCATTTTGTTGCTGATGAACATTTAGATCTTTTCCAGTTTTTGCAGTTGTAAATGAAGCTGCTTTGAATATTATTATGTAGCTTTCAGTGGACATAAGCACTTATTTATGTTGAGTATATAACAAGGGATGGAATTGTTCTGTCATAAGGCTTATGTATGTTTGGCTTTAGTAGATACTGCTAAAGAATTTTGCAAACTGGTTGTACCAATGCATTATCTAGCCAGCAACATGTGAGTCCCTGTTGTTACATATAATTTTCTGACACTTGATATTGTCAGTACTTTTAGTGGCATTTTCATTATAGTATTTCTAATTTTTGTTTCTCTGATGAATAATGATGTTGATCGTCCTTTCATAGTCTCATTAGTAATGTGAACATCTTCTTTTGTGAAGTGGCTATTCTGGTATTTTGCTCATTTTAAAAATTGTGGTGAGTTCTTTTGTAATTAATTTTTAGGAATCCTATATATAGATATGAGTATTTTGTTGGAAATATGTAACAGTCTGTGGCTTCCCATTTTACTCTCTAAATGGTATCTTTTGATGACTAGAAGTTCTTAATGCTTGAGAAGTCCAATTTAACAATTTTTTCGTTTTTAGCTATTAAAATTTGTGTTCAGTTTAGGTTGTCTTTGCCTACCTCAAAGTCATGAAAGTATTTTCCTGTTTTGATTAAATGCATTGCTTTTTTACCTATCATAATTCAGTCTTCAGTCCAGCTCACATTAATTTTTTGTGTGGTGTGAGGTAGAGGTTACAGTTCTTTTTTTTTTCTTATGGATATCTAAATTGACCTAGCAAAATTTAATAGAAAGAATATTATTTTTTCCACTGAATTGTCGTGGCATTTTTTGTAAATCAGGTGACAGTGTTTATGTATGTCTCTGCTACAGGGTTCTCTATTCAGTTCCATTGTTCTCTATAATAATTTCATACAAACACCATAGTATTTTAGTTATTAGAATTTTAAAGTACTGTTGATGTCAGGTAGCATAAATTCTCCAACTTTAGCATTTTGTGTTTCCACGTAAAATTTTCAAGTTAGCTTATCAAAGCCCACCACCAAAAGCCCTACTGGGGTTTTAATTTGGATTACATTAAATCTGCAGATCACTTTTGGGGTGAATATCTTTACAGTATCTAGTCTCCCAATCCATGAACATGGTATATCTCTCCATATTTTTAGATCTTTTTAAATTTATATCACCAGTGTTTTGTGGTGGCTTGTAAAGGGGTCTTGTACATCTTTCATTACATTTATTTTTAGGTATTTGACTTTTCTCATGCTATTGTAAATGGCAATGTTTTATAAATTTCATTTTTTTAATTGTTCCTTTTGTATAGAAACAATATATCTTTGTATATTGGCCTTTTTTGATAGAAATTGTGTTAAACCTGTATATCAATGTGAAGAGAACTGATATCTTTACTATGTTACTTTTTCCAATCCAGGAACACAGTATGTGTCTCCATTTTATTTAGATCTTTGATTTCTTTTATCAGTGTTGTGTGATTCTCAGCATAAAAGTCATATAAATGTGTTGTTAGATTTATAACTAAGTTTTTCATTTTTGAGTGATTGTAAATGGTATGTATTTTTAATATTGCTGGTTATGTGTTCCTTGCTAGTATATAGAAGTGCTATATAGAATCAATTTTGTAAATTTATGTTTGTCTTGTGACCTTGCAGAACTTACTTTTAGTTCTGGGAGGTTTTGGTAGATGTCTTGGGATTTCCACATAGACAATCAGATCCAAATAACAAAAGTTTGATTTGTTCCTGTCTGATCTGTATGCCTTTTATTTCATTTTTTGTTTGTTTGTTTGTTTTGTTTTTTTACCTTATCGCAGTGGTAGAACTTCCAGCACTATGTTAAGTGGCAAAAGGTGGGTATCCCCAATCTTATGAGAAAGCACTCAGTCTTTCACTATTAAATTTAATGTTAGCTGCAGGTTTTTTGTAGATGATCTTTATCAAATTTGAGGAAGTTCCCCTATGTTTCTATTTTTCTGAGAAATTTTTTTAACTATGAATGGTTATTGAATTTTGTCAAATGCTTTTTCTGCATAGATTGATATGTTCATGTCATTTTTATCTTTTAGCCTGTGAAATATGGTGGTTTACATTTATTTTTAAAAAATATTGAACCAGCCTTTTATCCCTGGAATAAACCCCACTTGGTCATGGTGTATACTTCTTTTTATATATTGCTGAATTCTATTTGCTGTATTTTGTTAAGAATTTTTATGTCTATATTCATTAAGGATTTTAGCATGTAGTTTTCTCATTTTGCACTGTCTTCTATATCTAGTTTTGACATAAGGGTAATACTAATTCCATAAAATGAATTGGAAATGTTCAATTTTCTTCTATTTTCTAGATGAGATTTTGTATAGTTAGTGTTAATTCTTTAAACATTGGTGGAATTCTCCAGTATAACCATCTGGGCCTGGAGATTTCTTTTTGGAGAGTTTTAAAATTATGAATTCTATTTTCTTAATTTAAATATCTATTTTATTATTCTCAATAACTATTTTATTATCTATTTCATTTTGGGGAGTTGTAGTTTGTGTTTGGGGGAAATTAGTGAATTTCATCCCCTATTATTCCTTTGGTGTTTGCAGGGACTTTGTTGGTGTATGCATATTTAGGATTGCTATATCTTTTTGGTGGGTTGATACTTTTATTATCATGAGTGTGCCTCTTTGTCTTTGGTGATTTTCTTTGTTCTGAAGTCTACTTTATCTGATATTAATATTTCCATTCCTGCTTTCCTTTGATTCATGTTTACATGATACAGTTTTTTCCATCCTCTTACTTTCAATCTTCCTACATCATTATATTTGAAGTGAGTTTATTACAGACAATATATAATAGGGTCATGTTTTTAAATCTACTCTGACAATCTCTTTTAATTGTTATATTTAGATCATATACATTTAATATAATTATTAATATGTTAGGGCTAAATCTGCCTTTTATATTTTGTTTTCTCTTTGTCCTCTCTATTTTCCTGTCTTCCTGTGGGTTACTTGAACATTTTTTGGAATTCAATTTTGATATATCTATAGTGTTTTATAATAGTTTTATTCAGACATAATTCACTGTACTATATAATTCATCCATTTAAAACACATGATTCGATGACTTTTAGTACATTTACAACATTGTGCAACCAGTTACACTATTTAATTCCAGAACATTTTCATCACTCCAAAAAGAAACTTCATGTCTACGGCAGCTACAACTCATTCTGCTTTCCTGCCAGCCCCTGGAGACCATTAATCTACTTTCTTTCTCTGTGGATTTGCCTATTTTGGACATTTCATATAAATGCAATCATAAAATATGTGTCCTTTGGGTCTGGTTTCTTTCACTTAGTGTAATGTTTTCAGTTTTTCATCCATGTTGTAGTTTGAATCAGTACTTTATTTATTTTTATGATTGAGTAGTATTCCATTATATGGATATACCACATTTTATTTATCCATTCATCAGTTGATGGACATTTGTGTTGTTTATACTTTTTGGCCATTATTAATATAAGTAATGCTGCTATGAATACCTGTGTACAGGTTTTTGTGTGGGCATACATTTTCATTCCTTGGCTATGTATTCCTAGAGTGGAATTACTGGATCATATAGTATCTATATATTTAACTTTTTGAGGAACTGCCAAACTGTTTTCCAAACTTACTGCACCATTTTATATTCTTGCCAGCAGTATATGATGGTTCCAATTTCTCCAGGTCCTTGCAAACACTTGTTATTATCTGGCTTTTATCATTATTATTATTATAGCCATCATTGCATGTGTGAAGCGGATCTCCCTGTGGTTTTGATTTGCATTTCCCTCATGGCTAATGTCTATGGTATTTTTGAGTATACATCTTTGTATAGAATTTGAGTAGTTGCTGTAGGTATTACATTACATGGAAAAATCTTATCACGATCTACTGGTGTCATCATTTAACCAGTTTGGGTGATGTATAGAAATCTTACCTCCATTTGGATCCCTCCTTCATCCCCCAATTATAATATAATTACCTTATCTATTTCTTCTATTTGGATTTAGAATCACCTTACTGGTGTTAAAATTTTTGCTTCAGCTGTCAAAAGCAATTTAGAAAATTCAAAAAGAGAATAAAAGCCTATTGTATTTACCATATTTTTGCCTACCCTGTTCTTTCCTCCTTTCTGGTGTCCCTGAGTTCTTTCTTTTATTATTTCTTTTCTGTTTAGAGAATTTTTTGTTTAAAGACTATCCATTGGTTTAGGGCAATTTCCTGGTGACAAATTTTCTTAGTGTTCTTTCATCTGAGAATGTTTTGATTTCCCTTTTGTATTAGAGTTCTCTGGAGAGATAGAACAAATAAGTAGATAGATAGATAGATAGATAGATAGATAGATAGATAGATAGATGTGAGAGGATTTACTAGGGGGATTGGCTCATGTTATTATGGAGGTTTACAAGTCCCATGATAGGCTGTCTGCAAGCTGGAGACCTTGGGAAACTGATGGCATGACTCAGTCCAAGTCTGAAAGCCTCAAAACGAGGAACCTGATGGTGCAACTCCCAGGCCAAACGTCTGAGAACCCAGGAAGCCACTGGTGCAAGTCCCAAAGTCCAAAGGCCAAAGAACCTGGAGTTCTAATGTCTAAGAACAGGAGAAGTGTGTCCTAGCTCCAGGAGAGAGAGAGTGAATTTGCCTTTCCTCTGCCCTTTTGTTCTATCCTGGCCCATAGCCAACTGGATGGTGCCTGCCCACATTGAGTGCAGATCTTCCCCATTTAGTCCACTGATTCACATGCCAATATACTCTGGAAACACTCTTATAGACACACCCAGAAATAATGCCCCACCACCTATGTAAGTATCCCTTAATTTAGTCAAGTCGACACTTAAAAATTAACCATCACTCCCTTCATTCTTGAAGAATATTTTCTCTGGATATAGAATTCTGGGTTGACAATTCTTTTCTTCTGGTACTTAAAAAATATTGTATCATTTCCCATTGCCTTTTATGGTTTCTGATGAGAAATCCGCTGTTACTTGAATTGTTTCTCTCATACCTTACCTGGTGTCATTTTTTCTCTTGCTGCTTTCAAGTACTTTTTCAGCCCTGCTCTCTTTCTTTTCTTCCAGGACTCTGATGATACAAACATTATATATTTTTTTATAGTTTCCCAGGTCTCTGAGGCTCTGTTCTATTTTTTTTTTCAATCTATTTTCTCTCTGTTATTCAGATTGGGTGGTTTCTATATTGTTATATCTTCTATTTCACTGATTTTTTTTCCTTTGTGGTCTCCAATCTACTGTTGAGCCCATCCACTGAGATTTTTATTTCAGTTATTGTGTTTTTCAACTCCAAAATTAACATTTAGTTCCTCTTTAAATCTTCCCTTTTCTTTGCTGAGATTTTCTATTTTTTTCATTTGTTTCAAGCATGTTTTTAATTGCTTGTTGAAGCATTTTGTAAAATCATAGCTATTTAAAAATCTTTGTTAGAGTACAGCCATTATGGAAAACACTACTTCTTCAATAATTAAAAATAGAACTACTATGTGGTCCAGCAATCCCACTACTGGATATATATCCAAGGGAAATGAAATCAGTGTGTCATAGAGATATCTGCACTCCATGTTCATTGCAACATTATTCACAATGGCCAAGATATGGAATCAACATAAGCGTCCACCAATGGATGAATGGATAAAGAAAATATGGTATATATACAAAATGGAATAATATTTGGCTTTAAAAAAGAAGGAAATTCTGTCATTTCTGACAACATGGACAGCCTGGAAGACATTATGTTAAGTGCAATGTCTGGCACAGAAAGAGAAATACTGCATGATCTCACTTGTATGTGGAATCTAAAACAAACATCAAACTCATAGAAGCAAGGAATAAAATGATGGTTTCCAGGGGATTAGGGTAGGGGGAGAAGGATTAGGGAGATGTTGGCCAAAGGATACAAAATTTTAGTTTGACAGGAGGAATAAGTTCAAAAGATATATTGTACAACCTGGTGACTGTAGCTAATAACAATGTATTATATGCTTGAAAATTGCTAAGGGTAGATTTTAAGTGTTCTCATCACAAAAAAAAAGGATACATATGTGAGGTAATACATACATTAATTAGCTCAATTTAGCCATTTCACAATGTATACATATTCCAAAACATCACTTTGTACACCGTAAATATATATAATTTTATTTGTAAATTAAAAAATAAATTTTAGGCCAGGCATGGTGGCTCATGCCTGTAATCCTAGCACTCTGGGAGGCCGAGGCAGGAGGATCGTTTGAGCTCAGGAGTTTGAGACCAGCCTGAGCAAGAGCGAGACCCCGTCTCTACCAAAAATAGAAAGAAATTGGCTGAACAACTACAAAAAATATATAGAAAAATATTAGCCAGGCATGGTGGTGCATGCCTGTAGTCCCAGCTACTCAGGAGGCTGAGGCAGTAGGATTGCTTGAGCCCAGGAGTTTGAGCTTGCTATGAGCTAGGCTGACGCCATGGCACTCTAGCCCAGGCAACAGAGTGAGACTCTATCTCAAAATAAAATAAATAAATAAATAAATAAATAAATAAATAAGTTTTAAAAATCTTTAATAGATAATTCTAACATCTCAGTCATCTCGGTTTGTCATCTATATTAGTAACAAATTACCATAAACCAGATGGCTTAAAACAACAGAAATTTATTCTCTTGTGGTTCTTGAGGCTAGAAGTCCAAAATCAAAGTGCTGACAGGGCCAGACTCCCTCCGAAGGATCCAGGGAGGAATCCTTCCTTGCCCCTTCCAGCTTCTGGGGATTGCAGACATCTTTGGTGTTCTTCGGCAGTTAGATCCATCACTCTAATCTCTGTCTCTTACATGGCTTTCTCCCCTGCGTGTCTGTGTCTAAATTTCCCTCTTAAAGACACCAGTCATACTGGATTTAGGACCTACCCTAGCCCTGTATAATTTCATCTTAACTTAATTTATCTGCAAAGACTCTTTTTCCAAATAACATCACATTTGCAGGCTCAGAGTAGACATGAATTTTGGGGAGACACTATTCAACCTAGTAAAGCATCCGTTGATTGTCTCTTTTCATTGTGTTTGAAATCCTCCTGGTTGTTGGTGTGATGAGAGATTTTCATTTGAAACCCAGACATTTTTCATATTATGCTCTGAGATTCTGCATCTTATTTAAACCTCAGTTTCTGCTGGCTTTCTCTGACACTGCTTTGGTAGGAAAAGTGGGGGTGCTACCTTGTTACTTCCAAGTTCTCTACTCAGCCTCTAGTGAGATCCAAGAGAGGTTCCTCTTTAATGTGGGCGGAGATGGGAGTTCCAGTTCTTCATATGGTCACCAAAGACACTGTGGTGGGGGTGTTCTTATTATCACTGGGTGATGGGGAAAGTTCTGGATCTCCACTAGGCCTCTTCTGACACCAACCCAGGGTTGCCTTGTTACCACCAAGTATAGGGGAAATCCAGGCTCCCCAAATGCAATTATGATTTCTTCTTTAACTTATGAGTTATTTGGAAATATGTTCTTACATTTCCAAATTTTTTTGTTTTCTTTTTGTCAATGATTTCTAACCCAATTGAAATGTGGTCATGTAATGTGATGTGTATCAAAATGATTTCTTCACTTCCTTTCAGTGCTAGTACATAGTCAATTTTGGTAAATATTCGATGTGTGGTAACTTATTCTTTATTTGATATGTATAGGATATGACAATTAAATCAAGTATATCTTGTTTTCATGTCTTCTCTGTCTTTATCCAATGGTTGTCTTGTTAATCTATTAATTAATGAAAGAAAAGTCTTAAAAATTTCCCTTCATGATGGTGGGTGTTATGGACTTAATTATGTCCCCCTAGAATTGAGATGTTGAAGCCCTAACTCCCAATTTGACTGTATATGTAGATGGGGTCTTTAGAGAGGTAATTAAGGTTAGATGAGATCATAAGGGTTGGGCCGTAATCTGATAGAGCTAATGCTGCCCTTATACAAACAGGAAGAGACTCCCACAGATCTCTCTCTCTGTTTCCCACTGTGGGTACACAGAGAAGGGGCCATGTGAGATCACAGTGAGAAGGTGGTCATCTGCAAACTAGGAAGAGAGTCCACACCAGGAACCATATTGCTAGCACCTTGATCTGGGTCTTCTAGCCTCCAGAATTGTGAGAAAATAAATTGCTGTTGTTTGAGCCACCCAGTACTTTCGTATTTTGTTATGGCAGCCTGAGAAGACTAATACAGTGGATTTATGCATTTCTCCTTGAAATTCTGTCAGTTTTTGCTTCACTTTTTTCTTTTTAAGATTACATGTTTAGCCTCCAGGTAAATTGAAAAGTTTATCATTATGTAATAAACTTCTTTATGCCTAAAAAGTTATTTTTCCTTAGAATCTATTTCATCTGATAATAATATAGCTATAACAGTGTTATTTTGGTTAATATTTGTCTGGTAAATATGTTTTTTCATGTCTTTCTTACTTTTTTACTTTCTATCTTTCTATATCCTGCATTGTAGGTGCATCTCTTTTAAACAGCTTACAACCAGATGTAAAGAAATCCAATCTGAAAATCTCTACCTTTTTACTGGTGAGTTTAGTCCATTTCATTGTGAATACTGACATGTATTTAATTTAATTTAATTAATTCTGCCATTGTCTTTGTGCCTTCTACTTTTCCATGTCTTCCTTCCTGTCTTATTTACAGTAGTATTCTTAATTCCATTTTTCCTCTACCATTTTGGAAGTACTGCCTTTTTTTTTTTTTTTGAGATGGGGTCAGCTTGTCACTCAAGCTGGAGTGTAGTGGTGTGATTGTAGGTCACTGCCGCCTTGACCTCCTGGGTTCAATTGATCCTCCCAACTCAGCCTCATGAGTAGCTAGGACTACAGGTGTGGACCACCACAACCAGCTAATTTTTAAATTGAAAAAAATTTTTAAATTATCTTATTAAACTCCCCAAATTATGTTTTTTAAAAATATAATCAACTTTTAAAAAGATTAACCACAAGTTCACTAAATTATTTGTTGTGATTTCTTCTGGTATCTAATGCCTTACTTTTGAGATCATTGTTATTATTTCTAAAATGCATTGTTTAGAATTTTGTTTAGTGTTGATCTGCTGGTTAGTGGGGTTTTTTTGGTCTGTTATTAGGTTTTTGTCCCCTCTGAAGATGTCTTCATTTTACTCTCATTTAGGGATGGTAATTTAGCAGAGCGTATGGCTGTAAGTTAATTGTTTTGGGTTTTTTTTCCTCAGTACTTTGGAGATATTCTTTCACTTTCTTTCAGCTTCCTTTGTTGCTACTCAGAAGGGTGTTGCCAGTCTGATTGTTGTTGTCCTTTTGTATGTACCTGTCTTTTCTCTCTGGTTGTTTTTAAGATCTTCTCTATGTCTTTGATGTTCTGCACTGCTACTATAATGTGTAGCTGTTTTATTTAACCTGTCTGAAATTTATGTACAGTTATGCATTGTGTAACAACCTTTTAGGCAATAACTGACGACACATATGACAATAGTCCTATATGATTATAATACCATATTTTTACTGTATCTTTTCTATGTTTAGATAAACAAATACTTACTATTGTATTATAATTACTTATGTATTCAGTACAGTAATATGCTATACAGGTTTGTAGCCTAGGAGCAATAGACTTTACCCTATAGCCTAGGTGTGTAGTAGGCTATACCATCTAGGTTTATATAAATATACTCTATGATGTTCACACAACAATGAAATCTCCTAATGACCATTTCTCAGAACATATCTCCATTATTAAGTGACACATGGCTAATTCCTGATTCTTAAGATTAGTATGTTAATAAATTTGCAGAAATTCTTAGCCATTACCTTTTCAAAATCTTGTCTCTCCCAGTTTCTCATTTCAGTCTTTCTGGAACTTCAATTAAACGTATAATGGATATTCATATTCTAACATCTGTATCTCATCATCTTCTTATATACTCGTGTCTTAGTGTCTCTCCAAGATTATTATTATTTTGGATAATTCATATCTATCTTCTGATTCACTTATTTTTTCTTGAGTTATGTTTAATACGCTGCTTAATTTATTCATTGAGGTTCATTTAGTGACTAAGCTTTTTTATTTCAATTACTATATATTTCATGTCTAGAAATTCTTTTATTCTTTTTCAATTTTACCTGGTCATTTTTTATGGTCTGTTGTTTCTTTCAAGTTCCTCTTTTATTTCTGTGAACATTTTAAGCATAATATTTTATATTCTACATTTGAGAATTCTAATATCTGAAGTGATTTGGAGGCTAATTGTGATGCTTTTTAAATTTACTCTTAGCCATAGATGTTTGTCTCCTTGTATATTTGGAAATTTTTGTTGATCTTACTTTGTGGGAATAATGTAGTTCCTAGATTTGGGGTATGTTTATTCAAAAAGAGCCTTCATTGCTTCTGCCAAGTATTCATGATGTTATAAATCTGGGAGCAATTTGAATTAATATCTAGGTTTGGAATTTCCAGTTCTACAGAGGTAGTATAAATTTAAACATGAGGGCAGCCTTATTATTACAGTTTCTCAAGAAAACCTCTAGTTTTAATTTTTCACCAGAGCTACAGCCTGAGACAAACATTCTCTTGTTGGCTCCCTTTGTCAGCAGATAGATATTTTTTTTGTAGCCTCTCTTTTCACTGAGGATGAGGCTTCAAAACTCCCGACTTTAGGGGATTTCAATTTTGCTTCACCACTTTGCCCAGCCAAAAGCCTTGCTTCTTGTTTCTCTGCTCAAACATTAAAACCAAACATGCTATTTTATTCCCTTTTCATGAAGTTCAAGAACAGAACAAAACTAATCTATGCAGATAGAAGTCAGAATAATGGTTTTCTTTTAAGGGTATTGACTGAGAATGGGCTGAGGGAGCCTTTTTTTTTTTTTTTT
>RJWJ010031167.1:0-19409 GCA_004363605.1 Indri indri
CATTATGGAAGGCTCAGTGTTTTGTTCTTACTGTAATAGACACTTATTATGAATATGCACTGGCCTTCCCTACATGCAATGATTCTGCCAAAACTATCATTCATGGACTTACAGAATGCCTTATCTTTCATCACGATATTTCATGCAGTATTGCTTCTGATCAAGAAACTCACTTCACAGCAAAAAAAGTGCAGTAATGGGTTAATGCTCATGGAATTTACTGGTCTTCTCATGCTACACATCATCCTGAAGCAGTTAGTTTAATGAAATGGTGGAATGACCTTTAGAAGACTCAGTTATGGCACTAGGTAGATGGCAATACCTTGCAAAGCTGGGGAAAAGTTCTGTAGAAGGCTACAAGCTCTGAATAAGCATCCAATATATAATGCCGTTTCTCTCATGGCTAGGATTTATGAGTTCAGCAATCAAGGGGTACAATTGAAAGTGACGTCACTCACTACTATTCATAGTAATATATTACCCACAGTCATACTATGACCCACTAGCAGCATTTTTGCTTCCTTTTCCCATGATCTTATGTTTTGCTAGCCTAGCAGTCTTAGTTCCAAAGGAAAGATTGCTTTCACCAGGAGACACAATGATTCCATTGAACTGGAAAGTGAGACTGCCACTTTGGGCTCCTTATGCTTCTGAATCAACATGTAAAGTGAGCTACTGTATTGACTGGGGTGATTGGTGTTGACCACCATGGGGAAATTGGGTGACTACAATACTCCACAATGAAGGTAAAAAAAAAGTATTTTAGGGTGCAAGACGTTCCTTAGGGTGTCTCTTAGTACAACCATGCCCTGTAACTAAGATCAATGCAAAACTGTAACTCAATCCAGTTAGGAGTACTAATGACTTAGACCCATTAGGAATGAAGGTTTGGATCACTCCACTAAATAAGGAACTATGGTGAGCTGAGGTGCTTGCTGAAGGCAAAGAGAATATAGACTGAATAGTAGAATAAGGTAGTTATAAATACCAGCAATGATCACATGATCAGTTATAGAAACAAGGACTATGATTGTCGTATTTCCTTCCTAGTTTGTTATGAATACATTTGTGTACATGTGTATGTAAATGTTTCTTTCCTCTCTTATCCTCCTATAAGCAACTTTATAACATAGTATTTAAATATTGTTCATTTTACATCATAGTATTTAAATTACTGGATATCAAGGTGAAGTGTAAACATCATCTGAGAACGTCACCTCTTCTGGGGAAGGGGTTAGCACATTTTTGGTTGCACACAAGATGGTCGTATTATGTTAGGTGGAATTATGACCTTGTAATTGTCCTTCTTTGGAGATTAAGTATAGTTTAAAGAGATGTATATGGGTGCCAGATTGACAGGGGTTGAACTTATGATGGTTAATTTTATGTGTCAACTTGACTGGGTCATAGAATGTCCAGATATCTGGTTAAACATTATTTCTGGGTGTGTTTGTGAGGATGTTTCTAGAAGAAATTAGCATTCGAATTAATGGACTGAGTAAATCAGTCCTTTACTGCTTTAAATGTGGGTGGGCATTATTCAATCCATTGAGAGCCTGAATAGATCAAAAAGATGACGGAAGGTTAAATTTGCTCTCTGACGGACTGCTTCAGGTAGGACTTGTGATCTTCTCCTGAACTCAGTTCTTCCGGTTCTCAGGTGCTCAGGCTCATATGGGAATGTACACCATCAGCTTTCTGAATCTCCAGCCTTCAAACTACACCATCAGATTCCCTGGGCCTCCAGCTTGCAGATGGCAGATTATAGGACTTCTCAGCTTCCATAATCATGGGAGCCAATACCTTACTATAAATCATAGAAATATATATGTGTGTGTACGTATATATACTCATACATCAAATCGGTCCTGTTTCTCTGGAGAACCCTGACTAATGTAGCTACTGAGGTGTTTAGCCAAAACAAAGCAAAACATACCAACAACAAACAAACCTTTCAACGTCAATGTTTTTAAAAGGGTCAAGAATTCTGCAGATTCCTATAGTCCTCGCTGCTCCTGATTTTCTTAGGCTGTCAGCTTCACTTATTTATGTTACCATCCTAGTTCCTCTGTTAACAACAATGAAGACAGTAAGAAATAAAATGATGATGCTCCAAACTAAGAATGCTATAGGATTCATTCTAAGCAAAGAGACTAGGGAGAGATTAAAGAGATAGAATACAGAAGTAGAAATAAAGGGAGTTGGAGGCAGGGAATATAATTGTGAGTCGCCATGAATGGCAAAGATGACTTCAAGGTAGACGAGTTCACCCTCTGAGGCTTTGCAGCCTGGTAAGAGAAGCAGAGCAAGTGTTGGAAACATTGACCCGAAAGGATAGAATTTGGAAGGGTAGTTCATAAAGAAGACCTTGAGGATGGGCTAGTATGCAATCTCTGCCTACCTCTCCCCTTCTTAATCTTATGACGTTTGACCAAGAATCATGATTAAGAAAAAAATTAGGAAAACTGGCTTCACATATAATAATTTTTTTTTAGATTCACAGGGTTGCAGTCAGTTTATTTTAACCTCCACTTTCTCAAAGGTAAATAGGAGAGCCCACCAATGCTAAACCAATGCATGTTGATACCTCCAGCAAGCTAATAATTTGGCTCCCCTTAAACCTAATATTGTGTAGATATTTGCTCACATTTATATAGTGGAAGTGGATAGAAACGGATTTCATTAAATAGTTATGTAAATAATGCTATGTTCTGCATGTATGTGTCCCCTAAAATTCGTATGTTGATGCCTAACCCTCAAGGTTATGGTATTAAAAGATGGAGACTTTGGAAAATGACTAGAACTTGAGAATGGAGCCCTCATGAATGACATTAGAGCCCTTATAATAGAGGTTCAATAAAACTCCCTGGTACTTTTCTACCATGTGAGGACACAGCAAGAAGGCACCCTCTTTGAAGCAAAGAGCCGGCCCTTCCCAGACACCAAATCTGCTGTCTACTTGCTCTTGAACTTCTCAACCTCTATGAGCAGTAAATTTCTGTTGTTTATAATCTTCCCAGTCTAAGGTATCTTGTTATAGCAGCACAAATGGACTAAGACAAATCATATAAGATATATGTTAATAAACCATTTTTGCCAATTTTTATTGCAATAAAATATACATAACATACAATTTACCATTTTAACCACTTTTAAGTGTATATTTCGGTGGCACTAAGTTCATTCAAATTTTTGTGCAACCATCACCATTATCCATTGCCAGAATTTTTGTCATCTTGCAAAATAGTAACTCTGTACCCATTAAACACTAACTCCCCATTCCCCCCATCCAGTAGGCCCTGGTAAGCACCATTATACTTGCTGTCTTTATCATTTTGACTACTCTTAGGATTTCATATAAGTGGAATCATGTGGTATTTGCTTTTTTTTGACTGGCTTATTTCACTTAGCATAATTTCCTCAAGGTTCATCCACATTGTAGCATGTGTTAGAATTTTCTTCCTTCTTAAGGCTGACTGATAAAAAGGAAATTACTTTTGTCATTTTGCTATTTATTTTCTTTGTCTTATAGCTTTTTTGTCCCTCATTAGCTGCATTATTGTCTGCTTTTGTGCTTAGTTGAATTTTTGTAGTGAAAGTTAAAAATTTCTTTCTCATTTCCTTCTGTGTCTATCCTGTAGCTATTTTCTTTGTGGTTACCATGAGGATTACATTTAAGATCCTCAAGTTATAACACTCTAACTTAACTACAATACCATATAAAAACTGCTACTTTACGTATTTTCCCAGCTCCCTTTAGTTTTTGACATCATAAAACTACATATTTGTACACTGGTGTTTAAAAATATAAACTACCATTTAAAAAAATCCATTAGTCTCCTAAATTATGTAGAAGACAAAATGTGCAGTTACAAATAGTTGTTACAATAATACTAGCTTTCAGACTAATTGCCGTTTTAAAAATATATTAGTCTCTTTAATCATGTAGAAAACAAAAAATGTAGTTACAAACTCTTGTTATAATAATACTAGCTTTTATAATTTCCCATGTTTTTACCTTTACTGAGATCTTCATTACTTCATATGGCTTTGAGTTACTGTCTAGTGTGTTTTCATTTAAACCTGCAGAACTGCCTTTAACATTTATTGCAGTGCAGGTCTAGTGGTTACAAACTACCTCAGCTTTTATGTATCTGGAAATGTCTTCATTTCTCCCTCACTACAGAAGGATGGTTTTTTCCAAATATAGCATTCTTGGTTGACAGGGTTTTTTGGTCTGGTTTTGTTTGGTGCGGTGTTTTGTTGTTGTTGTTGTTTTTCAGCACTTTGAATATATCAATCCATAGCCTTCTGACTTCCAAAGTTTCTGGTGGGAAGTCTGCTGATAATCTTATTGAGGATCCCTGTATTTAACAAATCACTTCTGTGTTACTGGTTTTAAGATTGTCTCTTTGTCTTTCAAAAGTTTGATAATAATCTGTCTCAGCATGAGTCTCTTTGAGATCATCTTACTTGGAGTTCATTGAGCCTCTTAGATGTTTATTAATATATTCATGTCTTTCATCAAATTTGGAAGGTTTTCAGTCATTATTTCTTTAAATATTCTCTCTGCTCCTTTTTCCTTTCTCTTCTTTTTAGACTCCCACAATGAATATGTTGGTTTGCTTGATGGTTTTTCACAGGTTCCTTTGGCTCTAACTTTTCTTTAATTTTTTAAAATTTCTATTCCTCAGACGTAATCATTTCTATTGTTCTGTATTCAAGTTTTTGAATCTTTTTTCTGCTTGCTTAAATCTTCCTCGGAATCCCTTTGGCAAATATTTAATTTCAATTATTGTACTTCAACCCCAGAATTTCTTTTTGTTTTGTTTTGTTTTGTTTTCAGATTTTATAATTCTTCATTGATATTTCCATTTTGCTTATACATTATTTTCTTGACTTTCTCAACATTCTCCTTTAGTTCTTCAGCATTCTTAAGACAGTTGTTTTAAAGTCCTTGTCTAGTAGATCTACCATCATACATATTTTTTTCAGAGACAATTTCTATTGGTTTATTTTTTTTCCTTTGAATGAGCCATGCTTTTCCTGTTTATTTGTATACTTTGTGATTTTTTTTATTGAAAGCTGGACATTTGAATCTTATAATGTGGTAACCCTTGAAACTAGATCCTTCCCCTTCCTTGGGGTTTGTTGTTTTTGTTTTATTGTTTATTTTTGCTTTTTGATTGTTGCAAGTTGTTTCTGTGCTGAGAACTAGCCTGAGGTGTAAACTTAAGGTTTATTCAGGTCTTTTCTTAGCCCACACCTTTCCATGGGCATGCATAGTCACTTCTGATTTTCCCCATATACAGTTGCTTTTGATTGTCCTGGCTTTTACTATCTGGCTCACAGCAGAGGAAAAGAGAAATGAAGGGGTTAGAGAAGGTACTGGTTCTTTAGTCCCCCAAAAGTCACTTCAGCTGGAGAGGCAGGAACTTGCAAAAGTAGAGGGAGGTACAATGCAATGGTCACCTGCCTCTTTGCACCTCTGCGATCAGAGGCAGCAATCAGAGCACAGATCGTTGATACTGGAGAATAGGGTCCTTTTTGCCCACTCTGGCTCCCACAGCTACGCATGCATGTCTGCTTCCAGAATGTGTTTATAGATGCCTGCTCTGGGGCTGATAGGTGAGGGATGTGTAGCTACTACTATATTAAGAGTTGAAAATGACCAAAATTAACAAAATTTATCATCCATTTTTTCCCCTGGAAGTTGCAAGCCTTCAGTAGACTCCAGAGTTCCAAAACAGTTACATCAGAAAGACTTTGTTAATGAAATTATTGTTATGTGGTGAGAGAGATCCCTGATACTTACGAATTTGCCATCTTCACTGATTCTTATTGATAAAAAATATCCAAATACTTTAAAAGTACAGACAGCAGAAAATGAGTCTCTCTTTACATTCCTTACCTTCAGTATTTCTCCACTGTTTTCATAGTTTGGCATATGTTACGGCTTACAGTTTGGTATATGTTTTCTCAGAAATTTTATCTGTACTTTTATATAAACATATGCACATCATTTTTTTTTGATAAAATGTGACACATTAATTTTTTTTATGGTGTAGTGAAGAATTAATCTTACTCAAAGAAGAGTCTGGATTTTGTCTTTTCCTAGTGGAAGAGATCACTAGGCCTTGGAATGTCATGCCTAATAGGAGTGTCTTTGCTTGCCTGGGAGCTTTGGCAACTGGACAGTCTAACAATGCAATTTATGATGGGGCTTTGGGCTGTGACCTATATCAATTTCAACTACCAGAGGAACTGATGACTAAAGGTAATACTCAAACTTCCAAGAGGAGTTGCAGACTAAAGATCAGCCATGCTGCCAGTATGTAATTGATACCTGGTAAAAAAAATTCCGAACACCAAAGACTTGGGTGAAGTTCCCTGGTTAACAATACTCTGTATATATTATCTCATAATGTGACCAGGAGCAAACAATGCCATCCATGACCCCCTGAAAAGAGAACAACTGGAAGCTCCCTGTTTGGATCCTTCCTGGATTCTACCTTATGTGTCTCTTCCCCTTAGCAGACTTTAATCTGTATCGTTTTCCTGTAATAAATTGTAATGTGAGCGTAACAGCTTTCAATGAATTCTATGATTACTTTTAGGTAATGATCAAACCTCAGGGTGGTTTTTGGGAACCCCATGAATTTGAGATTGGTGTCAAAATTGAGGTTGGTTTGTGTGGGAAGTGTGTTCTCAAACACCACAGTTTAGATAACTCCAGGCACATATAAATATGGAACCTCTCAATCTCTGAAAGGTTAAGGTCAAATAAAAAGGTTTTATTTTTCCTCTTTTATAAAATTTCCCCATTATCTCTATTTTTCTTCTTCTTTTGGATTGTAGAATTGACTTGCCAGGGTTGAGTAAGAATTTGGTTAGTATCATGTTTGGGGCAGCTTAAATTTATAAATTAACATGGGAACACTTATATATTTATAATATTTGTTTTTTCCATTCATGAATTTTTCTATATCTCCCTATTTATTTAAGTCTACTTTTATGTCCATTAGTTTACTAGATATGTTGGGTACATTCCTAAACATTTTATATTTTTGTTGCTAATTCAAATAATATTTTCTCTTTACTTTTTCTTATTGTTTATTTCTGTTGTATAATTAAAGCATTGGATATTTCTGTGTATTGATATTTTACATCCAGCAATGGTAATAAAAGCAGTTATTAATTTTAAGAAATTTTCACATCAATTCTCTTGGATTTCCTTTGTAGAGATTTGTATTATTTGTAAATGCTTACAGTTTACTCTTTTCTAATATGTGTGATTTTTAGTTATTTTTCTTGACTGCATTATCTGGCCTGTCCAGAAAGATATTGATTAATGGCAATAATGGTTGATGCTACAGATCAAATATTGTATTCCTCCAACATTCATAAGTTGAAGCCTAATTCCCCATGTGATGATATTTGAAAGTGGAGCTTTGGGGAGGTAATTAGGTCATGAGAGTGAAGCCTCATGAATGAGATTAATGCCCTTGTAAGAAGAGATGTGGGAGAGCTTTCTTTCTTTCTCCCTCTCTCTCTGTCTACCATTTGAGGAAACCATGAAGAGGGCCTTCACAAGAGCCTGCCTGACCAGGCTCACACCCTGAGCCTCACAGCCCCTAGAATTGTAAGAAATAAATGTTTGTTGTTTAAGCCACCCAGTCTCTGGTATCATTGTTATAGTAGCCTAAACTAAGATAGTCGATATCTATAATTTGTTTCTGAGTTCAACATAATTTTTAAAACTACTTACCTTTAAGTATAAGTTCTGCTGGGTGGTTCTGGTATACAGAAATTATCAAATAAAAAAAATTCTTTCTGTTACTAGCTCATTAGTGTGTTTTTTTAAACAAATATTATATCAAATGGTTTTTTAATCTATCAGGATGATTTTTTTCTTAATCCAATAATTTAGTGATTTATATGTATGATTTTCTTAATGCCGAACTCTCTTTGTATTTCTTGGAAAGAAGCCCTTCTCAATTAGAATATATCATTCCTTGTCCATTTTTGTTGTTAAGATATATGCTTATTTTGTGGCATTACCTGGGAAACTTTCCAACTTTTTGTACGAAAAGGTAATGATGTTTTCACATATTGGTGTTTTGTTTCTCTTTTGAACGTAACAGTTATGGAATATTGAAATGTATTTATTTGTAGCATCTGTCTGTCTACAAAGCATATGTATGCACTGCCATCCCTTCCCACTGCCCCCAGTGTATACAGAGACAGATGGATAGGGACAATTGAGAGTAACCTACACAGTTCTAGAAAAAGTAAGTACTTGTTTAAGAAAAGGAATGACTGATTAGCCCCTGTGTGTGTACAGAATATTCAAATATTAAATTATTCTGACAGTGATTTGCAAAATCTAAGGTTAGTCAATACCACATCAGTGTATGTCTGCTGAACCTTAGCTCCTATGTGCTCCCCCCAGGAACCAAGGCACAGGAATGAGAATAAACATTAAAGTCGTTTCTGATACATTAACTCTGACTCCTTCCTTAGGAAGCATGTGCATTGCAAATGGAGTGACTGAGCAATAGCCCTGGTAGGATGAGATTTGGTGTTAATAATCAGGGACTTCATGTACTCCTCGACTCCAGGACTTATCACACTTTTCCTAGAATCTAACATATTCCCTCCATCCCAAACATACTCCCTTCCTGTGTTTCCTAAGTAAAGGACATGCAACAGTTATCATCTGAACTGGGAATCATTCGTAACTTCTGCCTTTCTCTCATTCCCACATTGCATTCGTCACAATTTCTATAATTCTACCTCTTAAATCTCTTGAAAATCCCTTTACTTTGCACCAATTCTACAGTCTCTCTCAGGTCTTTATCATTTCATTTCTTACTGTCACAGAGGTTGTAAATTAAGGGACCATGTACAAGTTGTGTGGGGGGAAGGGGTTAAAAATTATAAAACAGACATTACATGATCCTAAAAGTTTGCTAGGAATCTTCTTTAAATTTTGTTAGCCTGATGGTTTTATAGGCAGATCCTTGGATATATTTTTATCTTTTTCCATGGTTTTTATTCAATTCAAGTTTTTGAAATGTTCTTGGGTCAATTTTAAAAAAAACATTAAATTTCTAGGCCTCCAGTAATTATTTTTTATTTTAGAACTGATATTTTTTTCAACAATGTCTAGGGTTAATTAATATTTATATTCTCTCTGTGATCAAAATCTAATTTGAGAGGCTTTGCACAATTTTACCTTTTGCCAAGTTCTTCTTCCATTTTCCCCTGCCCAATTTTCCATGTAATAATTGTCCTAGATCTTAGATTTATGTATTATTTTTAATACTGCACAATATTTATTAAAACTTCACTATTTTTACCAGTTTTTTACTCAGCATTCTTTCTTAAATTTCGCACATTATTTTTCGATTGTATATTTCACTTTGCTGCAGAACATCCCTCAATGATGTTTTAACATGTCATAATTTGCTTATCTACTTGACCAAATGTTGGCTAGGTATAGAATTCTTGTTTCAAAGTATTTTCCAATTTTTTTTTTTCTGGAGAATATTGAAGATGCTACTCCATTCATTCTAGAATATAGGGACCACCCAGTAATCAAATGTAAAGCTTTTTCTTATTTTTTTTTGTGACTAATTTGATTTTTTTTGGAAGATTTTAAGATTTTAGGATTTCTTGTGTATTCTTGGAGTCCTTAGGTAAATCAGGAGGAGTCTATGTATTTCTTTTTTTAAAAAAAAATTTATACTATTTGGCACTCAGCAGACAATTTAAATCTAAGATCTTACGGTTTTTTGGTTTTTTTTTTTTTTTTTTAGCTTAATGGAAAGGTCTTATCTCCTTTCTTTGATCATTTCTGTTCTTTCATTTGAAACTCCTTTTATTTTTTTAATTACTGAATATTTTAATATTCTTCATTTTACACTTCAGCCATCATTCTTTAAAAGGTTCTATTTAATTAATTTTATTTATTTATTTATTTCAGGATATTATGGGCATACAAACATTTTGGTCACATGTTATGATTTTGCCACACCGAAACCATGATTTGAGGTGTGCCTTTTCCCCCCTACAATGCTCACCACATCCATTAGTTGTGAGTTTACCCACCCCAACCCCCTAATCCCTGGGGAATATTACTACCATGTGAGCACCATAGTGTTGATCAGTTAGTGCCAATTTGATGGCGAGTACATGTGCAGCCTATTCTTCTGTTCTTGTGATACCTCACTTTGGAGGATGGGCTCAAGCTCTATCCAGGAAAATATGAGGTGCTAGATCACTGTCGTTTCTTATAATCGAGTAATATTCCAATGTATACATATACCAAATTTTAATAATCCACTCATGAATTGATGGGCACGTGGGTTGTTTCAACATTCTTGCAATAGTGAATTGTGCTGCCATAAACATTCAGGTGCAGATGTCTTTATTATAGAATGACTTTTGTTCTTTTGGGTAGATGCCTAATAGAGCTATTGCTGTATCTAATGGTAGTTCTACTTGTAGCTCTTTGAGGTATCTCCAAATTCTTTTCCACAGACGTTGCACTAATTTGCAGTCTCACCAGCAGTGTAAGAGTGTTCCTGTCTCTCCACATTATCGCCAGCATTTGTTGTTTTGGGATTTTTTGGAAACTCCTTTTAGATGGAGATTGCATATTCTGGATCGATCTCTCTGAGCCTTAATTTGTTTGCCTTTTAAATTTTTTTTTTTTTTTTTTTGCCTTTTTCCTCTTTGTGATTTTCCTAGGCTTATTTTCCAGATGATTAATTCATTCTTCAGGCATTTCTTTTTCTACTTAGACTTTCCCTTGATTTTTTCCTAATTATAGTTACCTTTTTTATTTTAACAATCCCTTCCTAATGCAGACATTTCATATTTTTCATTGCAATAGCTACTTGATTGTTTTCTGAGGATGTTAATTAAATCGTTAATTAAATTATTTTGAAAATTCCTGTTTTCTTAAGTTTTGTCTTTTTCTAAAGTCAACCATCCTATTTTCAGTTTACCATTTTTCTTCAGAAGTCTAGAGGCACTTGTCCTTCAATCTGATTTGGGAATGAAGAACTAGGTAGTTTAGGAAAGGTAATGAGAAGCAATTCCTAACCAGGTATGTAGGTCTGTATCATCGATACCCCTCTTTTCTGACTAACTGGGCTGGCTGTAGCATTTGAGTTTTCACAGGAAATGCAATAGGCAAGCTTTACTTTGGGGCTTGTTTGGGAAAATAGGTGCAGTAAGACGGAAGACCTTACCCTACATTTCCATGAATTGCTAGAATAAGAAAGTGTTTTTGGCTCTGAAATACTTCACATCATTTCCTTTCCGTTGGAGGCCACCTTTCTTTGTTTTCCATCCTATCCCCACCCTCCATCTTCACCTTTAACTTATGTTGCAAGATGAAGGTGACTCAAGATTTGCTCTGCTTTCTGCTCTGGCCTTAAAGTCCATACAAGGAAGGAATAAAAAGTACTCAGTTTTTTAAAGCATGTAGTCCTTTTTAGGTATTTTCTCCAGGATCCTCACTGGCTCTTTGCACAATCTGGCTCTGAGTCTTGAAAATCATTATGATTGCTTGAACTTACATTCCAACTTTTCCTCATGCTTGTGACACTATTTTCTGTTCAGTCTATTCTATTTGCATTTCACTTCTCAGGTGGACCTCAAATATTCTGTTCTTCTAGTGACGCCTTATCTTGTTTTCCACTGATATTTATGATTGTAAAGGATTTCATTCAGAAAGCAGAATTGATTACGCTGTATCTGCATTCTTCATCTGACTTTTATGGTTGTCAATTAATAAAAAGTAAATAACTTTATTTTATATTTGAAATACGAAATCTTTTACATGCATTAATCATCCTGTAACTTTATGACATTTGTAATTAACTTCCATTTCATATTTTTCTGTCATTCATAGATAATGTTGGTCATTGATGTTAGCAAGAGTTCTCTGGAGAAATAGAAACCATAGGATGTGTGTATATACAAAGAGAGAGATTTATTTTAAGGATTGGTTCATGTGACTGTGGGGGCTGGCAATTCCAAAATCTGCAGTGCAGGCAGTAGGCTGAGACCCAAGGAAGAGCCAGTGTTGCAGCTCAAGTGTAAACACATTCTGGAACGGAATTCCGTCTTCCTTGAAGATCTCAGTCTTTATCTCTTAAAACCTAAAGCTGATTGGTTGAGGTCCATCTATATTATGGAAGGTAATCCACTCTAATCAAAGGCAACTGATTTAAACTATAATTCCATCTAAAAAATACCTTCACAGAAACATCTTGACTGATGTTTGACTAGATCATCTGTATATCATGGCCTAGCCAAGTTGACACATAAAATTAACTATTATGGTCATACAAGTACACTATTAAATTATAGTTACATGTGTATCATTACAAAACCTTGTTCAAAATGTATTCTTAAATTTCTCAAATATTTGTTAAGTTTAAAATTATGTATTTTAAAAAGATCATTTATTCCTGACAGAGATTCCAAGGTCATGCCTTTTTCAATTTCAGAATTTTGACTGATTACAACTATTCAGTTTGGGCAATTTTCAGTGGACTAGTCTCAAGGTTTTTGGCTTGGCTTGTCAACTTAATAAATCATAAAATTCTCACCAGAGGTAACTAATACTGTAGAAGAGGTTTCTATTGTTTTTTATTGCTGCTTTTAAACTTTCATTCAAGAATATGTCATCTTTGGTGGATGGATGTGTTAGATAGTATTTTTGTCCCAAGTCTTTATACTTTCCCTATAATAGAACTTTATATTCATACACTTTGCCATGTACCTTCCAGTAGAGTACGTAGAGAATATAGCTCTTCATTGATGTTGAACTTGGCTGTGTACTCTGCTTTGTGTAATGGAATATGCACACCTATGAAAACAGACACTACAATTGGAAAGTTTGGGTCACCTTCTTATGCTTTTGTTTGGAAAGAATTCCCTGAATAGTCACCATTTCAGAATGAGAAATATATGGAACAGACCTAAACGGGACCTGTCATTTGAAGTACAACCCTACCAACCGACCCACAGACCTATGAATAAGAGAATTTATTATTTTTCTAAGCCATTAAAATTTTGGGATTGTTTCTTACACAATAATTTTATAAGAGCTGACTAATACTGTGACAAAATTACATGTCATTATTAGTTGAATTAATTTGTACCATATTTTATTTATTAATTTCACAAACATTTATTGAGTGACCATTACATGCCTGGGATTACTCTGAGTAGCATTAGTAGTTTTATATTGCCAGGGATATTTCTTGTCCTTTTCACATAGGTGCACGAAATCTACCTTTCTAGTTTCCAATTTAATTTGGATCTAAGTAGAACTGTTGTTGAAGAAAACAAACTTTCATATTATTTTTGCAAAGTAATCAGTTTCAATCACTATGTGGTTTGAAGGAAAAAAGTGAGACAGAATATGATGCTTTCTGATTAACAAAGTAATAATGGAATTTTAAAGTTCTTATATTTAAGAGAAGTGATAGATTGTGGGTTGAACACCATTTGAGTAAGCGCAGGTCAGGATAGGCCATGGTGACAATCGACTCTAAAATCTCAGTTGCCTGTAAGAGAAAAGATTTCTTCATCACTAATGCTATGTGGCCATCATGGGGTGCTCTGTGGCTCTTCCCTGTGCTCTCTTCCCTCTGGACCCCAGACTGCTGAAACATCCAATGTATGAAACATTAGCAAACTTATAACAAAGGGAAAGTATATGCTTGCTCATAAAGCTTCTGTTTGAAATGGAATTCAGTTGTTTGAGTTCTTATTTCATGGGTCAATTTTCTCATCAGTGGGCCATGAAATTATAATCCTTCCCCAGGGAGGAACAGCAAACACTGTGAATCATAATATACTTTTTTCATGACAAACACCTAGAATATATAGCCTCATAATTAATGGTTACTTTCCATAGGAGGGGATTTTGAACTTTTGTACTGTACATGGCTTCAGGGAAATTCTTCAAAATCAACCAAGACATTTTATGATGACAAGCTAAGAAGAGGCATAAGTCTGATACAAATCTTACTCTAATAAGAAATAGTGTGTATATTCATAATAACTCTAGGTCAAATGCCTTCTAAATATTCCCAAATTTTACCTTTATCAATGAGTAGTAAACGACTTTAGAGTTCAGAGTTTTGCTTCTGCAATGTGTCTGTATACACAATCTTTTATCCTCCCCCAATTCTTCACTAATACTTGTTAAGTAGATCCCTTAGTCTCCGGTATAAGCATTATTTTTATCGGATATGACTGAATCAAAGAATGTGGAGCTTACAGGTTTTCTGTTCTGACAATAAAGATTATAGGGCTTATATTTTTTTCTTCTTCTCAATAAAGTAACTAGCGAAATATCTGGCATAAAATAAGACTAAGAAAAGTCTCCATCATTGCTGACAAATCTACTTCCAGCTGCCTTAGAGGATCATTTGATTAACCTTTATAAAACCTAAAAGTAATGCTTTACGATTTATAAAACACTTTCCAAAAATTCAATTCTCATTATGATACTATGAAATACATATTATGACTTCTGCTCCTTTATGGATGAATACATTGAGACTACACAGGAAATTAAATAACTTTTGAAACATCAAATATCTTAGCAAGTATTTACTAGGAGGATCTTTGTTCTGTTATACTCTTTTCAACACTACTGTTGTAATGCCTAAAATTTGCTCTAAAACACTTCAGTATTGTTAATGTGATAGTACGTGTGCGCCAATTATTTAAATTTTAGTTCTAGAGGTGATTAGATGATGCTATCAGGACTTAAGAGACTGGGAGTAGTCAGCTAGTGATATGATAAAGGGCCAGGCTTCTGCAAGTTCTTCTGCCTATTAATACATAACCAACAACTAATAATTTGCTAAGTGAACAATAGGTATAAAAATGGGTTTTCATTGGTGAAATTCATCTCATTAAATACCATAATTTATTTTTAAAAGGGATCTTATTAGCAAAATTGATGCTATTCAAGGTATGTGGTTTGACTCACCCACCCTAACTTGTTCCATGGACTCCAGAATGGCACCTATGATCTTGATACCCTAATTGGTCTCATGTCTAGTTATCAATTTGGGGAGGATCTCTGGGTTGCATAATGCCAATTAGATGGAGACTCTGTCTCAGGAATTCTGCTGTATCTTCTTTAAAGCCCTTTTCAGTGGCTGGAACACCTAGAAGTTTTTCCATTGGGTGTTGGAAAATTGTTGTTGGAAATTATTCAAGGGTAGAAAACAGGTTGTATGAACCCATTCTGTGATAGCTTTGCTAACAAATAATAATCTAATAATTGTCTGTGTGGGGAGTGGAACTGAGGAACAATACATGGCTTGTTTCCTTATTACTGGCAGCTTAGTTATGGAGAGGGGCAAACGCCAGCCAGACCCCTCAGATTTTACTGGTGGCTACTTTTATCTATGGGGGTTTAGATCAATTCTCAGTCACATTGCATATATACTCAAAAACTCCATGCAGCATTTCTTCCTGAATGCTGTTTTTTTCTCTTTCTTTCTGTTTTTTTTTTTTTTTTTTTTTTTTTTAATTTAAGGTTACCTGTGTGCTAATATTGTAGACAGTGACTCAATGACCAGACCATGGATTTTCCAGGGCCTTAAAATGTTCTGGCTAAGTATCTGAACTCTGAAAATAGATATATAGGCTAGAAATTAACTACTAAAGAATGCTGCTTTAGACAGCTCTGGAGCACCATAATTTTTTCTATACAGATATGTAGAATAAGAGATTCTATTGCAATTTTAAAAAGTAATGTTCTTTATATGCAGCAAACACATAGAGAAAATACTGATTCTTAGTAATAAAACAAGTGCTTAGCAATTATACAAAGCCCATCTTTAGACAGCTTTACAAATATCAGCTAATTAAATTTTACTAAAGACAATTTATTTATAAGATAATAAACATATGGTAGAAATAAGAAAAACAAGCATAGCCATAGAAAATAACACCCAAATCAAATAACACCCAAGTCAAATGCTAATGAATTGAAATTATTTTTCCTCTTCATAGGGTACATGCCAACAGTCTTCCATCTTTTCATTATTATTTCAAGAAAACTGGGTAAATTCGTTCTGAACATCACAGACTTAAAAGTCATTGTTACCATGCCTTTGAGATTGCCTATGGTTATCACAGCCGTCATTTCAAAGGAAAATAATTCTTTAACTGTTATTATTAAATGAAATTTTGGATTAAAAAATCAAGTTGCATTATTATTGAAATCAGGCATGCAATGTATTTTTCCTTTTTTTTTTTACGTTAGATGCTTTTATATTTCCATTATCACCATTTTTCTTCTTTCCTGCTATGCTTTTCCAAACTGATACTATTATTTTGATATTGACTCTTTGTCGATAGCAGGAAATAATTAGCCAATTTTACAGCCCCAATTAATTTTTAAAATTTTTATGCTGCTTTGTGTGTTTGAAATCTTGTCTGTAAGAAAGGGTTTAGAAACTTTGATTTGGCCTTGGAACTTTAATTTCTAATTACTGCGTTAGTAAGTCCCTGAAGCAGTACGGATGTGGTAGCATCATCTTTTTGGCATTTTATGACAGATTGTTATAAAGTTTTCCTCTTTATTTTCCTCTTTCAAGACTACCATTCTCTCTTAAAACCTGTTTGAATAGGCTCGCCCATATAAATTGAAAGAGACAATCTTACTATTGATGCATCGTCACCTACAGAAAAACTCAAACTCCTTAGCATGATATACAAGACTTCTTGTGACCTTCATTTCCTGTTCCCTATTGTGTTTCCAGCCAAATCTCTCAATGCTGTACTACTTGGATCTGGAATTCTAGTTACACAAGGAGTTTTCATGCTATTCCATATCCTGATTATTTTGTGCAGCTTGCCCCTTGAATAAGGTAAACTTTCTTACATCTGGAAAATTTCTAATCTTTCCAGGTGACTTTGAGTTCTACTTTAACATCATCTCCTCTGGGAGATCATTATGAAACATGCCAGGTAGATATTATGAAGCTCTTTTCTGGGTCTTATATCATCTTGAACAAGCTTGCATTATATTTCTGTTTGTCTGATCACTTGCCTGATTTATCTTCTAGTCATTCAGCTCTTTCATGGCAAAGATTATGTTTTATTTATCTAGTTTTTCATATCCTTAATCACTTCTAGCAACTAGTGTAGGTCTTTAGAGGGAAAGAAAGCTCAGGTGTTTCTCCCAATCCCAAGGATGGCTTCATGGTCCTGCCTCCTTTCTCATGATCCTTCAAGAAAAAGTATCATTCTTCTGATTGGTCGGATATAGCATGATGACCAGCCTCATTAGGTAGTGGGCATGGCTGTGGTATGTTCTCTTTTCTGCTTCTTTCTGTCATCCGACTGGAGCAGTAAGAGGGCCAGAGCTCTCCCTTTCGATGTGAACCTGCTTACCATTCTCGATTTCTGGTCATCCTTCCTACAATGGCAGTAATCTAAAGTACAGTGAGACTGGGCTTTGAAGTTAGAGATAAGAGACTTATTAAGTTTATAGTTTAGAAGGATCTGGAAGAGTTCCCTCTCTTGACGATTCGGAGCACCATTAGTCCATGCTATCTAGTGTGTGCTTACAGTGATAGAAAATATTTGGGCTCTCATTATTTGTGAGATCTATCACTAGTTAGAAGATTTCAAAGATCAGAACTTGTCTCTAGTAAGGTGGTAAAGAAAAATAATAGTATATTAGAGAAGTTCTAATAGCTGCAGAGAGAGAAAGACCAAAGATCATATGGCAGGGAAAAAAAGTGCTATTCGAGGAAAATAATGTCAACTTGAATAGAAAATTACTATGAATAATTAAGGAGATTCAAATGAAACAGTAAAATGACATTTTGGAAATTAAAAAAAAATTGCAATAAAACATGATTCCCAACTAAACAATTTGATAGGTAAACTGAAGAAGGTATGACTACTGTTAAGACCTGAATTAGAATCCTAGAAGACCAAAGGGAAGAAATAAAGAAAACTTGGAACAAATATTTTAAAATAGAGGTATTTATGGAGAATGTAAAAGATTCTAAGGATAGATTCAGGATATAATTAGTTAATAATAGAATTTCTGGAATAAGAAAAAGGAAGAGATATAGGGTTACACTAAGTTAACAATCATTCAACAAAAATATCCCTGAGTTAACAAAGGATGTGATTTTATAAATTCAAAAGGTGCACTGAGTTCCCGGTATGAGTGATAAATAAAGGACACGGAGCTATGCATAAAATTTTCTAAATTTAAAGGTAAAGAGAAATAGCTCTTAAAGTTTCAGAAAGATACAAGTAAAATGCCTACAAAAGTAAAATAAGCTAGAAGGTGGTGAGATAATATGTGCAAATGAGTGACACATAAAAGTTAAAACCCCAGAAACCTTTATCTGGCCAATGGTGTTAACATGTACAAGCAAGAGAGATAGAGATAGAGATAGAGAGAGACAGAGAGAGAGAGAGAGAGAGAGAGAGAAAGAGAGAGAGATGAGATAGAAATAATCAAGAATTCAGAATGTGTGTCCCCTTACATAGGGTAAATATATCATTTATCATTCCAACTGATAGTGAAAAGTGGCACTATTAATAATTACACTACAATAACAGACATAAACTAGGACTTACTAGAAAAATTGGACTGGCATATAATCTATCATCCTAACTGAAAGTGAAAGATGGCACTGTCAATATTTAAAACAAAACAACTAGGAATTCCAAGGAAAATGGGGTAAATGATCTCTACCTACATACCACATTTGAGGAAAATGCTAAAGAGCTTGAACCGCTAAAAAAAAAATAAAGAAATGGGAGAAAAAACTAAGAAATCAGGATAAAAAAAATGAATTGGGGAAGAAACAAATGGTGAGCAATACAACTTAAAATTAAATTTAAATGAATAGTGGCAGATCATTTGAAAACAGCACTGTAGTGTTAAATAAAGTTTCCTGAAGCATAGAAAACATATTCAAGATAAATTATAATAATAATTTGGAAATAAGAGTAAGAAACTACGTTAGAAAGAGTTGGAGTAAGAGTAGGAAAAAGAGGGAATGTAAAGCATTTTAATCACTTCATCTGGAGGAGGAGATAGTACAAGAGAGAGGATAGTGCAAGTATTCTCATGGTCTTAGTATATTAAGGATGGTAGAGGAGAAACAGTACAATAGAGTATATGGAATTGACCAAACTTACAGTTAAGGGCATAATCAAGTACAGGTGTCCAGAAGCCATCCTCACTCCATATCAGATTGCTATAAATTTGGGGGTCTCCATGGAATTCATGTTTGATAATTTGCTACAATAACTCACAGAACTCAGGAAAACACTGTGCTTGTGATTGCAGTTTTATTATAGCCAAAGCATACAAATTAGAA
>RJWJ010031168.1:0-19400 GCA_004363605.1 Indri indri
AAAAATTACCAGCAATACATTGGTGTATTGCTTAATGTCTATTCCATAACCAGACATATATTTAGCCTGTAGCTGCATTCATAGAATGCTAAAAGTAGTGTTGCTGCACATAATTTTTAATTTCATTGCCTATTATGTTGCTTTTGGCTTTAAAGATAATGCAACTGTGCTTGCAAAAGTCTTCCCCATTATGGCTGCTCTGTTTTGTTTTGTTTTTAAGTCACTGGAGTTTGGCTAACCTTTCTAATTAATTAGCTCCTTCCCCTTCGAGATCTTTATCTCCAAACCTTCAGGAAGTGCAGTACTGAAGTCATGCATGTTGTGTTAAGTAGCATATTGTCAGCGACTAAAAGAGCTTTAGTGCCCTGTGACGTTGCCTCCTGGTTTAAAATCTGTGCTTTCAAAACAACAACAACAAAAAAATCTGTGCATTCTATCTGATATTCTAGAAAGGTTATTTGTATTGAGTTTTGCATCTTAATTGCAGACCAATTTCTAAAATTTAGATTATAAATGAATACATCTCACGTACCTGACTTTTTTTGTTCTAGCCAGCCATTTTTCCGTTCATGTTTTGAACCAATACAGTCTATCTGAACACTATGTGATACTTTATTATACATAAAAGGAGTGGAGGGTGTGTTTTAAGATGTATGGATTTTTTGAAAGATTGTTTCTTATCCTGTGACAGTCATTTATTTGACAAACTATTATTTTCTCTTGTGAAAGGCACCTGAAATCTGTAGTTTCCTCTAGCTCTTCTTTGAACTAGTATAGAGCACTTAAATTTAAAAACTGAGTAAAATTTAATTAGAGATTTTTATAGAGTTTTGTCTAATAGATGCACCTCCGCCTCCCAAGTGACCCGTGAGCTGAATGTGTTTGACTGCAGCTCAGGACTGTTTCCCAGATCCTTCTGTTTGTCATGACGGGCAGATCACTTTTCCTAAATTGATTCGCCCTATTCCTAAGTGAATTATTTGACTCATCTACCTAAGCTACTGAGCAGTTTTGTTCTGTAGAAATATTTCAGCAAAACCTCTAAATAGTTCTTACAGGGACAGGCAAATTTAAATAATAGTAGTTTTTAAATGTTGGTTGGTCATGCAACGCTTTGTGTCCAGTTATGTTTATCCTGGTTGCATATTTTATTGGTAGCCTTAATCTAATGAAGAGAGAATTTTACTTCTAATATTCTATTTACTTCTAATATTTCATTATAATAGATCATATGGAGATTTCTTTGGTTCCTTTAGTGCACTTATTGACATTGAAGTGGGTAGCATACAAGATGAAACTGGTGATTTTTTTTCATTCAGTGATTATCAGATTTTGACATGTTTTTCTTGTCTACCAAATATTAGTGGTTCTCAACCCTGGATGCAAAATAAAATTTCGATGGGGAGTTTTTAGCTGAGCTTAACCCCTAGATTTCACTTTAATAGGTCTGGGGTTGGACGTGGGCATTGTAATGTTTGTAAAGTTTTTCATGTGATTTCAATGAACAAATAACCAAGAACCACTGTGCGAACTCCTCTGTCCCAAGAGATTGTTTTCCCCCATTCATCTCCTTTTCTGGTACCTTAAAATGTTCCCATAAAATAAACTAATTTTTCTGATTTGCTGTTTTCAGCTATGTCTTGTTCACCCCGTCATCCAAAGTCAATTCTCAATTACTAATAGCAATGAGAAAGAGTGAACATGAGTACATTAAATCCACAGATGATGAGAAATTATTTTGTTCATCAGTGGATTAAGACCACTTCTTTTACCAAAACTATACACAAGACTACAAATATACTCAAATCAGCACATCTGAATTTTTACTACCTCTCATAGGGAGGAGGTGTTTATTTTTCACATCCTGTCCTCCAGACGGTTAGCACCAGGAGGCAGTAGTTAATTCAGCAAGTATTTCTTGAGCACCCACAATAATAAAGGCACTCTGAGGAGAGCAAAGAGCTCGTAATCTCATTGGGATAGAAAGAATCATAGGGCCTGGATAGTCCGTATTGCACATACTAATTCCTAGAACCTTCTGCATTTTAACAAGTTAATGTATATAAAGTGCGTGTGCACAGTGCCTGTTACATGGTAACTTGTTAATGTGTCCCTTTTTCTCTCTTTCAGGCATCCAAACAATTGACTCTACCCAGGCTCTGTTCCTTCCAATTGGAGCATCTGTCTCTCTTCTAGTAATGTTCTTCTTCTTTGACTCAGTTCAAGTAGTTTTTACAATATGTACAGCAGGTAAATAAGTTTCTCTATTAACATACTATAAGGTAAATTTTTCATCATTTGTATAATTCAAAAAAGAAAGACTTACACATGTCCTACAAGTTTTTCTTTATAAATCTGACTTTTTCTCCTCCCCTCCCCCCAACCTCCTCCTTGAACCACTGGATCCACGTATCATGTGTTGAGCCCTGCCAACACAGTCTGAAAGAAAAGCCAGGGATTTGAAAACTCGGGAGCTTTGTGACACCAGAGCAGTATTGCTTTGGCCGTGGCTCCTTCTCTGGTAGATTACCAGAAGGTCCAGTTTGACACAGGGGTCATTGGCAGCCTCTACCGGTATTTCTGCAGATAGAAACATTGATAGCTGATTAAGGTGATTTGACTATCAGCTCTCTGATGTGTTTTCAAGCTAAGCAATGATGGAAATGTAAAACACATCAACAAAATGCTACAAGAGTTGTTAGGAGATCATCCCATGGCCTGCTATTTATCTTTTCGTGTTGAGATAGGAGAGAACGAGAATATTTACCCGTGCTGCCCCCTACTTGAGATCGGGTACCTCTTTTTTTAAAAGGTTATCTATGCAATACTAAAGAACTCTAGTTAATTGACTATATCTGCTTGTCAAGAAAAGTATTTGGGGGAATGACTAAGTTTCTATAAGTCATGCCATTTTTCGTATAATTGTTATAAACAAAATAAATTAACCATACATTTTCTTTCTCTAGTTCTTGCAACGATAGCTTTTGCTTTTCTTCTTCTCCCGATGTGCCAGTATTTAACAAGACCCTGTTCACCTCAGAACAAGTAAGGACTTGGGACTTTCCTCTAAGTTATAAACTTGTATATTTTTTCTGTCATATTTAATAGCATTATTAGGAGTCTAAATTTCTGGTATTGGCTGGAGCACACAAATGCCAGAAGACTGGGAGGTGAGATGTTTGATTTTTAAAACTGGAAGACAGAGCTGGGCTTGGCAGCTTGTGTCTGTAGTCCCAGCTACTCGAGAGGCTTAGGCCGGAGGATCGGTTGAGCCCAGGAGTTGGAGGCTGCAGTGTACTGTGGTC
Organism: Indri indri; assembly: GCA_004363605.1. Classification (NCBI taxonomy): domain Eukaryota; kingdom Metazoa; phylum Chordata; class Mammalia; order Primates; family Indriidae; genus Indri; species Indri indri. The sequence continues at coordinate 3,306 of RJWJ010031168.1, forward strand.
ACACTGGTGGATAGCCACTGTACTCCAGCCTGGGCAATGTAGTGAGACCCTGTCTCTTAAACAAACAAAACTAAACTAAAAGATAATACTTCCTTTTGCACACCTTTTCCTGGCAGAGGAAATGTAAACAAATCTTAAGAAGTCCGAGTCATTGTGACATGCTTCCTGCTTAGATTATTGACAGACAGTTTTCTTTTGAAGCAGTGCTTTCATCCCTTTACTGGTGAGTTAATGGACTGTGAGAAGAGTGGTTGAACTCAGGCATTCTTCTTTGCCTTTCATCTTTGGTGACCTAGATGTGCCAGCCACTGGCATTTAATCCCAGTGCTCATACCTTAACTCCTAAAGCCACGGCTCCATGGAAACCAAATGCTGCGCTAACAGAGATGGTGTATGTACTTAGGAAACCAGTCACTGGCAGCTGATTTTCCCAGGAATTAATAATCACCACATAGATTTCCCATCTTATAAGTATTTTTTCATCTTTGCTAAATGAATTGTTGGCTTTTTTCATTTTGATTTCCTCATAAGAGTAGAATTGCCCCCATACTTTGTTTCTCCAGAGATTTATATTGTCACTTTAAACTTCTAAATATCTGTGTTGATAATTTGGTCTAAAAAGTACATGATCATATGAGTGCAGAAGCAGACTTCCTCCGAGCTTTCCTTAGCTCCCTCCAAAGAAGTTTGGGTATTTTGGATTCCAGGTACCTAGGTATCGCCTGCTATTCTAATGCAGCCATCACGTACTCTGATCATACCAGGGGAGGGTTTGGCGACTGAATAAAGCATGCCCATCAGTCCAACAAGTACTGTCTGTTTTCCAGGATTTCCTTTGGTTGCTGTGGGCGTTTCACTGCTGCTGAGTTACTGTCATTCTCTCTGTCTGTCATGCTTGTCCTCATCTGGGTTCTCACTGGCCATTGGCTTCTCATGGATGGTGAGTAACTAATAAGTGACAAATTGTAATTTTACTTAATATAGTTTGGTAGATAATTTAGTATATTCACAGAGTTGTGCAACCATTGCTGCAATCAATTTTCAGAGTATTTTCATCAGCCGCCCCCCAAAACCCATACCCATTAGCAGTCACTCGCCTTGCCTTCCACCGCACCCCACTCTACCCCTGGCTGTCCACTGTCTGCTCTCTGTGGAGTTCTCTTTTCTAGACGGTTCACATAAACAGAATCATATATTATCTGGCTTTTAGTGTCTGGCCTCTTTCACTTAATATTTTCAAGGTTTACCCATGTTGTAACATGTGTCAAGACTTCATTCCTTTTTATGGCTGAATACTATTTTATTGCCATACCAATTTTATTTCTCCATTCATCAATTTCTGCTTTTTGGGCTGTTATGAACAATGTTTCTGTGAATATTTGTGTACAAGTTTTTGTGTAGACTGTACTTTCTTAGATAAATGGGGTTATATTAATATTATGCATAATATGGAATATATGTAATGTATCATATGTTATATATAATCTGGGTTATATATGATATACAGTATACTCCTTTTATGTAATGGTATAAATACATGTCTATATCATTACCTTAAGGTATATCATATCCTTTTTAATAACTCCAGAGTATTCCATTATGTGTATGTTAACTATTGCTATATCTTTAGATTGTTTTTAATCTTTTTCTATTGTAAATAACCCTGAGGTAAACATTCTTATTTTGCCTCTTAGTGTACAGGTCAGATTACTTAGTAAAATTTTCTGAGGATGATATCCTAGGTATGAAATTGCTGGAACAAAGAGTTTTTGCATTTAAAAATTTTATATCTCTTACTATACTGTCTTTCAGATAGGCTATAGCAGTTTATGCTCTGATTTATAGCATGTGAGAATTTTCCTTCATTGATAATGATGAAACAATAATGACAATAATAGCTAAAATTTATTGAGTGCATTTTATGCATTGGGCACTCTGCTGAGTGTTCCACATGGATTATCTCATTTAATCATCAAAAAAACCTCTTTGAAGTAGGTACTGTTATTGTTCCTGTTTTACAGAAGAGAAAACAGACGTTCAGAAAAGTAACTTACCCAAAGTCTCAGAAACCCTATGTATATTTCACACTTACTACCAAAATATCTTAGAAGGACATTTCCAAAAGTCCCCCATAATTCCTCTGGTCTTTCCCTTGAGACATTTTTAAACTTTTCTTTATTGAAGACCCTGAAACTTTCTCTCCACTTTCCTTGCATACAGTCCTTGTTCTCATTTGCACAGTGTGCTTTCCTAATCTCAGGAAACTTCTGTCTAATAACTACTTGGCCCCACAAAGTCTGTTCACCTTCTCTTTACTTTTGGTGGTTCAGAAAGGAAGGAGGTTAAAATATAAAGGCTGTCAATTTTGTACTATTTGTAATACTGTCTACGGAATTTTTAAGGAAGGAATTTGAAAATTGGGGATTACAGGTATGGATTGCATCTGTACCTGTTACCCATTCCAAGCAATGGCAAGGCTGCTCCACACCTTGGAAACAGAGCTCTTTGGACCCAGCACCAGGTCTGCGAGGCTCCTCTGCACTCTGCCAAGGCAGCATTTCCCTGCAGCTGTGGGGCTGGCTCAGCAGCGACGGAGTTGACATTCACTGTTGTCTGAGCGCAGAGCCAGGCAGAGTGATGCTCACCATCGCAGCCTCAGATGCAGGAGCAGCTAAGTTAGGCAAACAATCTCTCAGTACTGATGATCCTATAGGATATACATACTTTCAATGACTCATCTTAAGTTTGCTGAGTAGTATTTGATCCATATAGTTTGGGGTTTGGTTTTTTTTTTTTTAGTGGTATTGTTATATTTATAATTTTTAGAAAACACTGCATCAGAAATGTGAATTGAAACCAAGGATATTCTGTTCATGGTCAAGTTGGATAGAATTTGACAAAAAGGATTGTAAACTGGTTTTTTCTGTGATCCAGAATCAGAATTATATCAATATACTCAGGAAATGTTCAATGAAAGGGACTTATGCTATTCTTAACAAGGAAGAAATTTTAAACCTTAAGGACAACTAAAAACTTGTCCTTCTACTTCAGGGAATTTTTTTTCCTCATAAGTAAATTTATATGTGCGAAGTTAATTAGTAAAAAGCTGTAAGAAACGGAATATTATGGGGAAACAAACTATTGAGTGGATTGCAAGTTCTATAAAATGTTAATCAAAGGTGATATTTATAGTGACACACACTTTTTAAATAAAAATATATTTTTCGCTCAAAAAGACAAAATCATAGTGACAGAAGACAGATCAGTGGTGGTTGCCAGAGGTTATGTGGGCAAGTGAGGTGACTATAAACAGCACAAGGGATTTTTGGGGGGTGATGCAGCTGTCGTATATGCCAAGTGTAGTGCGGTGGTGGTTTTGCAGATACATGCATGTGTTAAAGTTCATAGAACTAGTAAAGCTAAAGAAAAACTGTCAGTTTTACTGTTTGATAATTTTAAAAATATAATGTTAAATTTATATTTTTATAAATAGGTAAATTTGTGTATATTTGTTGTCACAGTAGTATTCAGTGCTTTTTTTTTTTTAGTGTCTACCAAGCTATTAAAACTCAACAGGCCGGGCGCGGTGGCTCACGCCTGTAATCCTAGCACTCTGGGAGGCCAAAGCAGGAGGATCTCTCGAGGTCAGGAGTTTAGGACCAGCCTGAGCAAGAGTGAGACTCCATCTCTACTAAAAATAGAAAGAAATTAGCTGGACAGCTAAAAATATATAGAAAAAATTAGCCGGGCATGGTGGCACATGCCTGTAGTCCCAGCTACTCGGGAGGCTGAGGCAGAAGGATTGCTTGAGTCCTGGAGTTTGAGGTTGCTGTGAGCTAGGCTGACACCACAGCACTCTAGCCGGGGCAACAGAGCAAGACTCTGTCTCAAAAAAAAAAAAAAAAAAAAAACTCAAAACAGTTCCTTGAGGTTGCAGACTGAGTTACACTTTAGTTACACTTACACGCAGACCATTAGTACTGAGACACGGAAGGCAGACTCAAAATCACCAGTGCCTGGTTTGTGCAGTCATGCACCTTTGCTGATGCTGACAGGTTTGGTCTCTTGTTTTAGAATTTTACATTGCCTTATAAAAACATGTACTGTAATCATTTGCTTCAGTACTTGAGTACCCACTATGCACATAAGTATTTCTGAAGTGCAATGGTTAGAATCTTTAAGTGGTTATCAGAACTGTTCAATTTCCCAAATCAAGTATTAGTGCTTTCAGTATTCTTGTGATTTGTGTTTGATACTTCAGTGCTTCTGTAAGTTGATGAACAGTGAGTTGAGAAAAAGAAATCACATTCAATCAAAGTCACACGAGTTGCTTGTCCAGCTTATAGGGAAAGGGTAGATGCCTATTTTATATGGACTAGGTATCGTTACAAGTGATAAAGTTGTAGGAATGTGCATTAGACTTTCCCGAGATCAACTCTTGATTTCTGCAGAACGATTTGTTAAATAAAAAGGGGGAAGAGGTGAGGAGTGCATAAATTGGGCATGTAGGGGATTTCGAAAGACTTCAATAGAACCTGATTTCTATTTAAAATATGTATATAGACTACTGAGTCTCGGTCATGATAATGATCAGAGTAGAGATAGTAAATACTAGTCCAAGTTAAATCTCATGGCTGCCTTTATGATTATATCCCTTCAATCTTTTCTAGTCCAGTGTCTTCCTGATGAGGAAACACGCAGCACAGATACTTCTCCTCTACTACTTGTGAACAAAAACTGCTTAGAAATGCTGGTTAGTTAAAACCTAAATCAGATTATTTCGATCCATGTAAATTCACTGTTTGGATGAATGTGAACTACATACTCTTAAGAGAAACTTTTACGATGGTGACTTTAAATGACAGGTTGTGAGGCCACCCCCATGATGATACACTTAAATCCACCTACACAAATGTTATATGACATGCGATGATGATGAACGCTCCAGGTGCTACTGGTTTAGCTAAAGTAATGTAAAGCAGTAATCACCTGAGCAGGACTCATTCGTCTCAATGTTAGCAGGCTAATGTCCACTGTTATGACAAGTGATACTTAAACTACCTTGAAGTCTCAGTCCCGTGTGGTCTAAGGTTCTCGGTAATCTCACTACTAACTTTTTGGTGGCTGTCCTTTCGTGGATCTCTTTATTTATGTGTTCAGACACACACAATATACTATTCACCTGTCTTGCTAAGGGTTTTAAGTTCTTACTAAGCTATAGACCCAAAAAAGATTAGATATCTCTCAAAACAATAAGCAGTGTGTTCTTTATACTCTCAGCTCTGCCCCACCCTAGCATTGCATAGAACAGAAAAAATACCTATTTACTAACAGTATGTCACTAAGAAAAAAGAAAAGGTTGGCATTATGGAAGGTGACATTCTTTTACACAGTCATCAGAAACACATACTTAAGAGCAAGTCAGCAGAATTTTCTTCATTGTACTTCTGTGGACAGGGGTTGGGATAGGTTTATCAGACTCACAGAAGAATGGAGTAAGCAGCTCTCCATAAGACAGACTAAAAGGTCTGTTTTACTGTAGCAGTCTTCTCCTGTAGACTGTGGAGTTGTTAGAAAATTGGCCATAAAGGACAAACTTTATTTTCCCAGTGACCACTATCAGAAGTGGGGCCAGGCACGGTGGCTCAGGCCTGTAATGCCAGTACTGTGGGAGGCTGAGGTCAGAGGTTCGCTTGAAGTCAGGAATTTGAGACTAGCCTGGGCAACACTGCAAGATCCCATCTCTACAAAAAAATTAAAAATGAGCGCGCTGTGGTAGTGCGTACTTGCAGTCCCAGCCACTTCAGAGGTTGAGGCAGGAGGATCTCTTAAGCCCAGGAGTTCAAGGCTGCAGTGAGCTGTGATGATGACAGCACTGCACTGTAGCACGGGCACCAGAGCAAGACCCTGTCTCAAAAAAAGTACATTTCCATTGGGAAATTCCCATTCCCATTGTGAAATTCACTAAGTAGTTGAAATTTTTGGCTGAGTGTTCAGTGAGGCTCCCATAAATCCTAATTGGCACTAACTAGTAGACTGTTACAGTATTTTCTATCATTATTGCAATTTCCCCATATTTACTCATCCAAGGATCTCTCCTACCAGTTTGCACTGCTTAAACTGCCCTTGTGACCAAGGATAGAATTGTTCCTCAAAACCAATAGGGCCTTTGAGCTTTCTAGTTGTTTCTCAGACAAGTGTTTGATGTGTTTGACCTGTTTTCTGCCATCACAGTAAGGTAGCTTTCTAGGCATAGTCTGTGTTGCTCTCTGGCATGGAAATTATCTTTCCAGATTTCTCTGTAGAATTGAAAATCATCTTGTAGGCAGTATACTTGGTGGTGGGGTTTTTTAAATTAGTGTTTCTTAATTAAAGCCTGTTCTTTGAAGCTAATTTAGAGTGAAAACAGGATGATAAATTATTTTTAGGGATAGACTAGAAAGTTTTAATACTAAGAATGGACTTCAGCCAGGCAAGGTGGCTCACACCTATAATCCCAGTGCTTTGGGAGGCTGAGGCAGGAGGATCACTTGAGCCCAGGAGTTTGAGACCAGTGTGGGCAACATAGCAAGACCCCATCTCTACAAAAAATAAGAAAAATTAGCCCGGTGTGGTGGTGTGTGCCTGTAGTCCCAGCTACTCGGGAAGCTGAGGCAGGAAAGAGGATCACTTGAACCCAGGCATTTGAGAGTTTGAGGCTGCACTGAACCGTGAGCTATGATTGCACCACTGCACTCTAGCCTGGGTAACAGAGCAAGACCCTGTTGCAAAAAAAAAAAAAAGAACAGACTTCAGAATTTTCTTGAACTGAAATCTAGAGCTGTTGTATCTACTCTAACTCAGTTTCATTTGACAAATCAACCTTTCAAATTTGGGAAGGCTTGAAAGAATTTGACCAATAGGTGGTGGTATGTTAGCTAAAAGCTGATGAATCTGAGCACACACACCCACTGTTCAAGGCTCCTTGAAGCCAGTTCACAGTCTGTATCCGCTTTCTGGGTTCAGGGACTAGCCCCCACCGTCCAGCCCCCACCCCTATTTTACAGCAGTTACTACTAACCTTTGATTAGAAAATGTTTAGTGCCAGAAGTCTAGCGATTTACTTTTTGTTTTAAAATGCTACGCTCTGGAGCTTAGTCCACATAAAGCAGGGATATCTAGAGCTCTTCTATCTTAGAATGTGGGCACTGCTTAGAAACCTTGCAGGTTACGTAATCCTAGTGTAGAGAACATTTTAGCTCAGTTTGGAGTCGTCGTCTTTGTCCCTCTCCCTGGTTGTGGAAGACAAGGCGATACAGAGGTATCAATAATAAATTGAAAATAACTATAGCTAAGTGGCCCAGATAATAATTTACTTCCCTAACACTTTTGGTTAATTCGCATTTAGCCAAAAGGTCAGTTTGTTGGTAAAGCTTTGGGGAAGAGTCTTGGGAGTTTCTCAAGCAGCAAAGGAGGAGAGAGCACTTCTCTTCACTTTGGCCTAGAAAAGCCCTAAGGACAGGGTAAGATTTTTAAAGAGATACTTGAATGAAAGTGTGAAGAAAGAGAGGCAAACTAGATGAGTACTGGGGAGCACGTTCTGGGGATACAACGTAGCTCATGGCAGTGTTCGGTGGGGAGGAGTGATACTCATTCAGCATGCTTATATTAGTAATAAGAACTTTCCTGCCATAGTCAAAAGGGATGCATTCTGCCTCTTCATACCCAGAACTTAGGATACAGTGGGGAGACTTAGATAAGATTGGAAAGAGGGCTGCTCGACTTCGTGCGGACGGAGAGAAGGACTAGCAGAGGAACGGGAACTAGGAAATGGGCTCTGAGGCAGGGCCGCCGCCTGGCACAGCTCCGTTCTGCGTCAGCGGTGCCCCTGCGGCTGTACAGCCTTGTAATTAACCTCGATCCATCACAGAGAAGGGAACCTGGTGACCTCAAGGCAGAAAATGATAGGAACAGATGAATGTTTGGCAGTGGCAGCGAAGAGTATATGGGAAAGAAAGGGGCGGGGTGGGAACACACACGGAAGTAGGAAGTGAGAGGAGGCACGACCACGGTCTGCAGTCACAGTGCAGGGTGTCACCCCAGGGTGGCTGCACACGTGTGTACATGATGAAAGACTGTGATCAATTGAAGACGAACCCAGAGCTGCTTGTTTGGAAGGGTAGGATAGGATGACATTGTCTGGAGTCATAGAAAATCCTGTCACTGAGCAGTTCTGTATTTTCCATGTTTAGTTTAGACCCAGGTGGGATAGGATTGGCACAGGATGAATGACAAGCAGCAGGTGGATGCTTAGACCATATGACCTTAAAGGCTCCTGCAAGTTTAGGATGAAGTGACTGTGGTAAATTTAATGGAAAAGTTCAGGAAGGGACAGGTCATCGGCATGTGTCACAGAGGCGTGTTATACCTAACCCGAGGAGCCTGCCCTTTTGCTTCTCTGTTCAGTTTCCCGGCCCCTCTTTGGGTTATTGGTGAGAAGCAGTGGGACTGACCATCACTTCCCACTCTCTCCTGCCTCTGGACTATTCATCCCAGGCCTTTTATGACTTCCTTTGTTCCCTCGATGCTCTGCATTCCGTGTGTTCACTTGTGAGCCGGTCAACAGATCCCCCAGCCAGTATCTACACACAAACATGAGTTTCCCCTGTTGTGTGGCTGTCAGTTCCCAGCCTCTGCCCCATGGGCTTTCCACCCACAGACCACTGTTGTTCCTCCAGCCAGCTGAGCTTATCCCTGTCCTGTTGATTGATTCACGACATAGCCAAAGATAATGATAAGGGGAGATCCTATCCTTTACAAAATGGGCATGATTTTATGAGAGCTTGGCTTTAGCGCATCTCTCAATGCCCAAAATGTCACGATTCAGTCATCCCCTTTGCAGCTCCTGAATTCCCTGAGCTTTGCAAAGCCTAGCTGACCCTATCTAGGTAATACAGGTCATTAGGTTTATTTCAAATGACTTGCATTTTTATACACTTTACCAGTTCAGTTCTGTAAACTTATTTAAAAAATTAAAGGAGACCCTAGTGTAATGAGCATCCTATATTATCAAGTCAGGAATTAGGTCTCGACCACATCTCTACAGAATTCACACTGTATCACACCCCATGGAGCTCAGTGTATGCTTGATAACGGTGATGATGATACACACATTTTCTTCTTCCTACTTTCAGTACCGTCTTTCCAACACCTCTCTGTTGTAGGGATAAGAATGCTTTTGTGTTTATGCAACGCCGTATACACAGTAGGAACTCACGGAATATTAGTTGAGCTGATGTGTCCAGGGTCTGCCAAACTGCTGTATTTATCTACTGTTTTACATATATTGGCAATTTACCACCAGTTCTATTAAAATGATACATATCTGATAATAAAACATTTTATACTTTCCGTAGATAATTTGAAGTTAATCATAATATTCATTTAGCAAGTATTTATTCAATGTCTACTCTGTTAAGTGCTAGGGACCCACAGAAAGACATGGTTTCTGTTTGCCAGGAATGCATAGTCAGCTAGTGTAGGGAATAAACTCACTTGCATATAGATAATCACACTGTCATAGAATGGATGGATGAGTTGAGAGGTGTACAGAGTTCTGTGACATCACATGGAAGAAACACCTTACTCTGGTTAGGTCAGGACAGACCCTGAGGAAGCTTTCTGACCTAGCACTGTAAGAATGAGGATGAATTTTCCAGATGAAGAAGCCAGGGCAGGGTTTTCTGTGTGGAGCCTGAAAGAACACAGTGTGTGTTGAGAGGTAGGATCGTGTTTGAGGGGCTAGAAAACAGGCAGCAGGAAGTGCGTGTGGAGAGCGTGGGCTACGCAATGGAGAGCGCCCTCCTGCGCGGGCCTGCAGCGCCTGGCCCGGGAGCAGACGTTCATCCCACTGCAAGAGCCCGTCGAAAATTTGTCAGCAGCTCCGTGGCCTAATCAGCCCTGTGTTTGCGGAAGAATAGGGGACACCTAGAAGGCGGGAGAGGTCTGGACTCCAGGGACACGGCCGTGAGCCGTGCCTTCACGGAGCTTCCGTGGAGTTGAGGGGAGAATTGAGGGAAAAAAAAGTTATCTACTGTGTCAAATGTTGAGAGGTGTAAGAGAAAAAAATAAGACAAGGATAGGGAAGAGGTACAGTTTTAACACATTGACTGCCACACCACACAAGAAAAAAAATTTTTTCCTTGGGGCCACATGTTCTATTACAAAAACAGAATAAAAACTTTGACAATAAAATGATCCTTTCTAATTTAATGAAAAATTTGTTATTTTGTTTTACGTGCCCATAGGTATGGTAAATAAGATAAAGAGACGTGTGAGTTACAGATGCATCGAGAGGCCCCGGGCTCAAAACTAGCATGAGTTAAATACAACTCACGTGGCAGCTAATGTGTTAAAAATAATTGCAGGGGCCAGGCATAGTGGCTCACACCCATAATCCCAGCACGTTGGGAGGCCAAGGTGGGAGGATTGCTTGCAACCAGGAGTTCAAGACCCTACATTTCCTAGAAGCCCCTGCTCTCCGTGTGTTGAACTGAAGCATTCACTCCTGAGCACTGTTCACCATAAGTATCCAGAGTTGGGCTTGCCTGGCCACCACTCACACCCTCCAGTCTTGAACTATACCTGTGAGAGAGAACGCCCGGTTCAGATAATGATGTCTTTAGAGGAAAAGGCCAAACAAAATAGGGAAGCACCAGAAAAATCAAGAAGGTTCTATGTTCTATAGGACAAATGACTCCAGTCTCAGCAAGTCATTAAAAAAGGACTGCCAGACTGGAAAAGATTTAAAAGATGCACACAGGTCCTGGATTGCACTCCGGCTTATACAGCCCATCTGTAGAAGACTTTTGGGAGTCTATTAGAGAAATTTAACGAAATGAGATGAGAACTCACTGAAATTAAACTGGAGATTGTTGGCTTAAAAAAATAGATTGTATGATCTCATTAGATTAAAAATACATAGTTACGTAAAAAATTCTGGGAAGATGTTTAACAGTGGTAATCTCCGTATAGTGGGAATATAATTTTTAAAAATTTTGCTTGACTGTGCTCTCCAGTTTCCTCCAGTGCAGTTAAAGGATGAACTCCTGGGACGACGTTTCTGTGTAATGAAAGGGGATGTGATCTAGGGTGTGAGTAACCCTGTGACGAGCAGGGACGATGCATCCACTTGGGGAAGGCAGGGCACAAGAGCCAGGAGGCCTCGGACTGGCCCAGGACAGAGCGTCTCCTGGGTCTGCAGCAGTTTAGCGTGCTATATATAGCATCAGAAAAGGAATAGCCCCAAATACCAGCAGTTGTAAATGGGCTGAAGTGGGGGGCTCTTGGCACCCGTGGGGTGTAAGTGTCTGAAGCTAGAGCTTAGGACTGCCTGAATGTTGAGGGTAGCGCAAGCTCTGTTAGGCTGAGAAGCTGAGTAGCTGGTGGAGAAAGGATGAGTCTGCAGTCCACGTGCTGACTGCTCTCTGCTGTCTCCTCCCAGCGCTTGCCATGGGTCTCTGTGTTGCCATGATCGCCTTTGTCCGCCTGCCAAGCCTCAAGGTCTCCTGCCTGCTTCTCTCAGGGCTTCTAATCTATGATGTCTTTTGGGTAAGTTCCCCAGAAGCCCCTGCTCTCCGTGTGTTGAATTGAAGCATTCACTCCTGAGCACTATTCACCATAAGTATCCAGAGTTGGGCTTGCCTGGCCACCAGTCACGCCCTCCAGTCTTGAACTGTGCATGTTAAAGGGTGCACAGGTTCTTGGGAGGCTGAGGTGGGAGGATCACTTGAGCCCAGGAGTTCAAGGCTGCAGTGCACCATGATCGCACCTGTGAACAGCCACTGCCCTCCGGCCTGGGCAACAGCATCGCCAGACCCTGTCCCTAAGGAAGAAAACAGTGCATAGGCCACTGGCTGCCTGAGCCTTTTGTTTGAGATGTACTACAGTGGGTAGTGTGTGTGTGAGTCCGAGGGTGGAAGAGGTAGCAGGCGGACACGGTTCCCTGCCGTGGGACCACAGCCAGTTCTGCTGTGGGGCAGTGCTCTTTGGGTGTAGAGAGAATTCAGAAATCTGCGTGTACACAGCAAGAGCAGAGATGTTCTTTCTCCGCAAAGCATGCCGAAAGGCAGGCACTGACACCACAGCACTCGGAGGCTCTGATCTGAGGAACACAGGGGGCTGATGCTGAAACTGGTTGCTCCCAGCCCCTCTGTTAAAGGCCTCTCTGCACCTCGGCAGGTGTTTTTCTCAGCCTACATCTTCAACAGCAACGTCATGGTGAAGGTGGCCACGCAGCCGGCTGACAACCCCCTTGATGTTCTATCCCGGAAGCTCCACCTGGGGCCCAATGTTGGGCGTGATGTTCCTCGCCTGTCTCTGCCTGGAAAACTGGTCTTCCCGAGGTAGGACTGGAGTGCCAGACCTCACCCTGTGACTGGTCACACTGCCTTCCTGTGCCTGTCTGTTCCCTACCTTGGTCAGTGTGTCTTTTGTCATCAATATTCTAGTCCTAAACTGGAGAGGGTTGCATTGTACATAGGAAATGCGGACTGGAATATTAATTTTCTGAAATTTATCACTAAGTGATCCAGGTGCTGCTTTTTATCATTGATTGTTTCCAAATGACCATATCTTATGCTGTTTCCACTTTTTAAAGTTGGCTGGAATTAACCAGGAGAACCTGCTTCTTTTTTACTTGTAAGACATTTGTAAAAATATGCTCTGATGGTAAAATTATACAGCTCCTGGTACTATAATTTTGGCAAAATTAATGTGCTGCTTTAATCTTCTGTGTCTGGCGGCAGTCAGGTGCTTATTTGAGGTCTCACCAGTGAATGCGTCACAATAATGAATTGCTTGACGTTTCTAAGGGAGGTACAATTAAGCAGTCACTTCCAAGGCGCTCTCCTGAAACGCGGAGGGGCCGGATTGGAGACCTCTGTTGCCAGTACTCTCGTGGCTTTTAATCTCTAAACTCTTAATCGCTAGTGTTGGTCCAGCCAGTAGAGATTTCCATCTACCATTCAGATAGGCACTTCGACTTCTTAAAACGCTGACAGACTGGGCACAGAAGGAATAGAAAGGGGGCCGTGGAGTGTGCCGCCCCTAACCTCTGAAACTGCGTTCCAGCTCCACCGGCAGTCACTTCTCCATGCTGGGCATCGGAGACATTGTGATGCCTGGTCTCCTGCTGTGCTTTGTCCTTCGCTATGACAACTACAAGAAGCAAGCCAGCGGGGACTCCTGTGGCGCCTCCGGACCCGCCAACATCTCCGGGCGCATGCAGAAGGTCTCCTACTTTCACTGCACCCTCATCGGGTACTTCGTAGGTAAGACAGAGCCAGAGAGACTGCAGGCGAGCCTCTCCGGCGTCCTGCAAGCCTTGGGGTTAAATCGGGCCTGCTAGCTGCAGGCGTTGGAAGGGGGCACTAACTGGCAGTTGTGCCGGACAACCGAAAGGAAACCTTCTGGCCTGTCCAGTGACAGATGCTCTCCGTACTGGATAGGCCAGTTCCCTGTCCAGCAGGCTGTCTGAAGGACGGTGTAGGAAAAGCATGGCCGGTCCTCAAAGCCAAGGACATACCACATAATGCAGTGAAATCTTCTGCTGAGTTTATGAACATCGTGTTCATTTCCTCCTTTATTCAGCAGATGCTTACTTTCATTAGTACTAACGTTTCTGTCACCTCTGACTTACGATTCTCCCTAGGCAGCCTCACATACAGGCAAGACGGGAAGAGACAGGTGTCACTAGGCCAGGAATAGCGGTCCCTGCACCTGCGACTGCGCCCAGAGAGTGGTGGAAAGGAGCACCTTGTCACCTCTGTGCCCCCCGCGTCACTCATTCCATAGCCTTTCGGTACAGAAATTCAGAGGGGCAAGGCAAGTGGTACTGACCCCATTAGACAGATGAGAAGCTGAGGCTCAGAGAGGCGAGATGCCTAAACCAGGGGTACGTAGCTGTCGTAAGTAGCAGAGTTGGAACTTGAACCCAGGTCTTTTGCCTCCAAGTCCGGCATCTCACACCACAGGAGACAGAGGGACCGAGCACGACGGGATGGAGGGAGGGTTTGAGCCCAGGAACCTGAGCATTTCACGCCCTGGCCGTAGGATGGAACACGTCACATTAGCTCTGTGCAATCTCAGGACTTGGCCAAACAGCAGCCAGGCACCGGGGCTTCCCTGTCCTCTCTCACGAATGCCTCTCTCCTCACAGGTCTGCTCACCGCTACCGTGGCCTCGCGCATTCACCGGGCCGCCCAGCCCGCCCTTCTCTATTTGGTGCCATTTACCTTATTGCCACTCCTCACAATGGCCTATTTAAAGGTGAGAGGAAAAAGGGGAAAAAGGGTGAGAAGCCATGACGTGTGAGAGCAATGGCCTTGGCCTTGTGTTTGGGTGTGGACTCTCCTTGCTGGAGATGGTTCTGCTTAAAGCCCTGAGTGAGCTCCTGACCTTGTCGTGTGTGCACGTGCTGACCTGGCATCAGCAGACTCTTCAGGTCCTTGCAGCCACAGGCGGAAGATGCTGATGAGCTAGGCCACTGTGCCACCTGGTCATGGAGTGATTAACTGAAAGGCCCAGAGCCCAGCTGTGGAGACCTCCCACTTCTCTCAAAGGCAGGGCCCTCCTGCCACCTCACAGCTTTTTGTTCTTTTTAATACTTTTAAGTTAGAAAGTAATGAAGAAAGACTGGATAGTACTGAGGGCAGCATGTGACAAAAACGAGATTTGGAGAGACCATTGTCTTACTTGCCAGATTTGTTTTACCATCACCAGACACAGAGGTTACTTTACTTGCCCAGGTCGTCTGACTCACAAGGCTAGAACTTACTCAGGATAGAGTTAGGAAAAGCCCTTCCTTCTTTCCTTGCTCGAGGGCCCACGAGCTTCTCTTCTAAGGAGTCCTCCTAAAAATGGTGGGTCACTTTTCAGTGAGTGATGTTTGAATGCGCTTCGATTCCCCCACAGAAGCACTGTGATCTGAGATCAAGAATCAGAACAGACTGGTAGCTGTGTGCGCCTCGTGTTTAAATCTGTAACTTAGTGAAGTCCCTCCTTTCCCAGGGTGACCTCCGGCGGATGTGGTCTGAGCCATTCCACTCCAAGTCAAGCAGCTCCCGCTTCCTGGAAGTATGATGGATCACACAGAAAGTGACCAGAGTGGCCATCATAGTCCTTTCTCTCAACTCGTGGTTTTGTTTCCTCTTAGAGCCGGCCTGGTACTCAGAGATGTACCTGTTTAAGGAACTGCCGTGTGACTGGATTTTGCATTTAAAGGGAGCTCGTTTGCAGGAGAGAGGTGCCGGAGCCCTGTTCGGTTCCGTCTCTTCCTGCGGCTGTAGACGCGGAGCCTCTTCCAGAAGGGACGGCTCTCCCCAGCGCTCCTTCCTCCCCGGTTTTTATGCATCTGCCCCAGACTGCGCCAAACTGTCACCTTGCAGGGGAGGTGGAGATTTGACTGTTTAAAAACTGAAAACGGCAAGGAGTCGTTCTAGAACTTTTGAACACTAAAAGGATCTAAAAAAAATTAGCAAACCGAAGTTTCTTCAGTGAACCCTCGAGAACTTTGGGACCAGTTCCCTGTGGGGGACTCAGTTTCAGAGAACTGGGACAGAAACTCTTCTGTCGTTATATTCTTCTTTCCTTTTTTTGGATTTATTAAATATTTTCTGTGGTGTGAAGTGACTTATTAAATCCACAGACATCGAGTGACTTCTTACAACATCCACATCAGAATTTGTTGTAATGAGTTCATGTCCACCCCGCTGTTGTGTTGGCAGTGAACAAGGGCACGGTTTTTATACATACGTACATATACACACGCACACACGTAGATATCTATGAATAAACAAGTTAAAACCTGCTAAGATCACGCTGTGTAGCAGACAGGGCTTGCTGTCGTTTTGAGCATGTCGAGCAGTTCCTGTGGCTTCCTCGTATACGGATAAGCCACCGTCTCCCCCTTCGCAACCACCCTGCAGTCGCGAAGCAGCATAGCCTTTGCGCCGGCAGCCTCACGGACTTCAGGAGACTGACCTGGTTTTGATCAGTGTAGCAAATTAGGGATGAAAAGTGAAAACCTTTTGGCCCTTTTTTTTCTTTTTACAGCCT
>RJWJ010031169.1:0-19402 GCA_004363605.1 Indri indri
AGCCCCTCAACTGACTCCCTTAGTTTTGTCCCATGGGAGCCCCAGAGGGTCTAGACAGTGACATTTTAGCCCCTGGCTCCTTCCCAGGGGTTATCTTCACGCAGCACCCCTCGCCTCCTTCGCCAGCCTGGGGTGGTGACAGCGGCCCACTGTTGCTAACCCCTGGGTGCCGCGCCCTCTGGCTGAGCTCTTCTCCGCCGGAGTCTCTCAACCTGGACACCATGGGCATCTTGGCCACATACTTCCCGGTCGTGGGGGCCATTTTGAGAGCTGTAGGCTACTTAGTAGCATCCCTGGCCTCCCCCCACCAGATGCCAGGAGCACCCCCTCCCAGGAGCCTCCCCAGATGTTGCCAAATGTCCCTGGGGGCGGGGGGCAGACCTTGTCCCCAGGCGAGAACCACTGGTCTGCGTGCTGGAGCCTTACTGGTGGCCCACCTGACTTACTACATGTGTCAGAGCACCAAGCAGCATGCTGGGCCCCAGCCCTGAGAGCTGTAATAGTTATTGATAAGTGTTGGGGTCCTGGGCTACACTTAGTTTGTGAGACCAAGAACTCATCCAGGCCCTGCCCCCAAGAGGTCAAGGGTGTTCTGTTTTTTTAAATAGCTGTGTGACCTTGGAAAAGTTGCTTGAGCTCTCTGAGCCTCCCTTTCCACATCCGTGCAGGGGGGCTGAGTGGAGGATTCAAGGAGGCGCTGTGTATCTGGCATTGACGCACAGTAGGTGCCCAGCCAGTGGTTACTCTCTCATTTCCTCTCCTCACCGGGGTCCCCAGAGCCGAGAGAGCCCCTCACCTGACTGCCTGGTTCTGGCCATGGACGTCGAGGACCAAGCTGGCCTGAGAATCACAGGTCAGCTGCGGCGAGGAGCTCATCTCTTCCGCGGTCCAGAGTTCTCGGAACACGAGCTGAGGAGGGAGCAGGCTGTGAGGTGTGGGGTGTAGACAGCCCGAGAGCCCTCGCAGGCCAGGCAGGGGCACAGCCCGGGGCGTCCATGCCCCGAGCCCAGCACCTTGTGGTAACCCCAGACACGCGGCCGGCCTGGCCTGACGCCCCCTTGGACAGCAGGGATCCACGGCAGGTTGGCCGTGCCCCCAGTGTGCCAGGGCCCCCAGCGTGCACCTGCAGCCCGGACAACAGCAGGGAACAAGCGCCCCAGAGATCTCCCCGCCACCCAGCCTCGAGGCCAGGAGAGGCGGTTTAGATGAAGTCAGGGGCAGAGGGTATCCAGTCTGAGTTGTGGGATACAAGGCTGAGATCCTTTGCAGGAGGGGTGGCATCCCAGCCCCCCGAGCCCTGGGAACTGCCCCCTCCCCCGACACAGAGTGGAGCAGGGGGCCCAGGGAGGGTGCCGGATAACTTGAAACGGAAGCTTGTGGAAAAGGCTGTGATGCCTGGCTCCGGAGTGTTCTGCGGCTCCTGGAGGAGCCAGGTAAGGCCACTTTGTGCCAGGGGACAGTGGCCGCGGCACGGCCCTGTGCGGGGGCCACAGCGAGTTCACCTTCCCCAAGGCGGGAGGGCACCTTGAGGAAGGGCCCGGGTGCCAAGCCTGAGTCCCTCTTTTGCTGCCTACTCGCTACGTGACCTTGGGCAAGTCACCTAAACTCCCACGTGCGACCCAGAGATGACGCTGATAACGACGATGGTCGTCATCATCACCCCGCCTTCTTCGTCATCGTCACAGCAGCAAACGCTTCTCAAGCATCAACCCTGCCCGGGCATTGCTGGTACTGACTCCCTCAACCCGCACGACCTCCGAGATACGGGTCAAATCCTCATCCTCGCTTTGCAGATGAGGAGATGAGGGCACAGAGAGGCTGAGGGATTTGCCCAAGGCCACACAGCAGGCAAGTGGTCGAGCCGGGAGCTGAACAGTGGAGAGGGCCTTCGTAAGGACCGCCCGCCCTGCTCTCTGGGGCGGGAGGAGGATGGACCTGACGAACGCGCGGGAGCCCGAGAACAGCGCCGAGCGAGGGTGGGCCTCTGCAGGAGGCGGCTGGGCCGGGACCGTACCCAGGACTGGACGGCGGTCTCAACGAGGCCTCTGCAAACTGTACAGTGCTGGAGGAGCACAGGCCCCGCCATCCCTGTCAGTCGCGCACAGGCATCCACGTCCTCTGCACGTCGGGACTTGGATGGGAGGTGACAGGACTTGGAGGGAGACCCTTTTCCTACCCCCCTCCCCCCCCTTACCCGGCTGGTGACGGCAGGCCCAGCCTCCGGAGAGTGGGCACCGCGTGGCTGGCGTTCACCACCAGCTGCAGTGGGCCACTCAGCGGCCGAGCCACCAGTCTCCAGGTCCACGCCGACCCTGCCGTCCCCGCCACGGAGGGTCACACTGGCCCGGGTCTGGGTCTCTAGAAACAGAGAATGGCACGGGCCGCCAGGGACACAGCTTCACCTCCCTTCTCAGCTCAGGGAAGCACCAGAGACCAGAGGGGCCACACCCTGTGGCCCATAAACACCGGTGGGAACAGCTGCCTTGTGGGGCCAGGCAGGGCCTTTGGAGGGACCCTGCACAAGCCTTTCACCTCTCTAAGCTGCCACGACACCATCTGTCATAACATGTCCCCCAGATCTTGGCCTGGTCAGCTTCTCCGCCCCTCGGGGTCGCTGCTGAAATGACACCTCCTCCAAGAAGCCTCCCCTGACTACTCAGCTCAACCCTTCAGGCATCCTCCATCCCATCAGCCTGGAGTGTCCTTCTCAGCACACGACAGCCACCACCTGGAATGATCTCTTTCATCCCAGCCCCTCACCCCTACCCTGCCAGGACGACAGCCCCGTGAGGCACAGGGGCTAGTCAGTCTGCTTTTGTCCCGGCTGCTTCCCTGGAGGGTCGCATGGGGATCATTTGAGCAACCTGCAGGGGATCGGCACGCGATCAGCTCTCGATCAATGACGGCCACTATCGCTGCCGGTGTCCCCCCGCAGCTCACCTGGCCCAGGCTGAGGGGCCGCCCCTCCCACCTGGTGGGCGTCTCCTCCCGTCCCTGCCTCCAGCTAGACCCACCTTGCCATGGTGGGCAGGGGAAGCCCTCCGAGAAAGGAGATTCCAGGACCCGGAACCTCACAGCCCGGAGTTTATTCTTCTTATTCTGTGACTCAAACTCCCCTGGCACAGCTGGACACTCGCCTCCCACAGCTGGACACAGGGCGGGGGCGGGTGCAAGAGCCCCCAGGTGAGCAGATGAAGCTGCCTCTATGTCGCGGGTTCCTACCTGCGCAGGCCCCGTCACCTGCCATCCGGGCCCTGTGGGGCAGCCAAGCCTGGCGGCTCTGAGCCTCGATTTCCTCACCTACAGAGTGGGCACAGCCCACCCACCTCGAGGGGCAGCATCTAGACTAAATGAGATCACACACCTGAGGGGACCCGCCCGTGGGGCCCACACTGGGTCTCAGGAAACATTTGTTTTCTGCCTTCATGGCTCAGCGTTTGACCGCGGGCACCTACTATGTGCAGGGCACATGTGGGGAGGGGACACACAGCTGGAAGGAGCACAGTCCTCATGCCCAGGAGCGCCCTGTGCTCAGGGACACCAAGAATGTTAACAAAGCCAGAAAGTGTCCCCAGATGGGTTGGGTGGCCAACTGGACAGCAACGGGGAACACAGAGTCCCTCTTGGCTGGCGGTGGCCACGCCAGGCCTCCTGGCCCGGGACCTGGAGCAGCGTGGAGGTGGTCACCCGGGATGGCCTTCCCATCACTTAGCCACTGTGTCCCCGACAAACCCTGAGGTCAGCTCAGACTGGCGACAGTTCCCTTGTGTGATCCAGGGCCCCGTTCACCCCCCAGGAGGCCGAGGGCCCAAAACAGAAAAGCATGAGGCCAGAGGCAGGCGACTGAGGACGCTGGGGCTGCAGGAGGCACCCAGGGTCCTGATCGGTCTCTGCGATCGCCATGGGGGTCAGAGGGGGGCTCTGGAGTCAGACCCCTGGGTTCGAGCCCTGGATCTGTTGTTCACCAGCTGTGTGCCCTGGGCCAAGCAACCCAACCTCTCTGAGCGCCCCTTCCTCACCTACAGATAGGGAGGGTGTCACTAACTCCACCTCACGGGCTTGCTCACACATTCATTCTACAGTTGTTTAATTGAATACCTACTATGTGCCACTAAGCAAAACAGACAAAAGTCATCCCTGCTCTCATGGAGTGGACATTCTGGTGTGGGACAGACAGAAGACAAATGACGAGAAACAAAGATATTTAGTGAGTAAGTTACCCAGTATGTTAGAACGACAAAGCCAGGAAGAGGGTGGGAAGAGACAGCGGGAGGTGGGGGTGCAGACACACAGGGTGGGCAGGAGTGGCCTCACCAGATGACATTTGAAGAATGCCTGAAGGCACCCAGCAGATGTGTGGAGAGGTGCATTCTAGGAAGAAGGAACAGGCTGTGCAAAGGCCCTGGGGCAGGAGCAAGCCTGCTGTGTGCATAGAATAGAAAGGCAGGGAAGGAACAGGGCTGGGGGCCAGGACATTGGGGCAGAGAGGAGAAGGTGCTCAGAGGCCGCTCTAAGGACATTGCCTTCTCGGTGTGAACGGGACAGTTGCACAGACGTCTTGGGCTCTTGTGTGTGCAAAGCTTGCCTGGCCTGTATGCAGTAAGCACTCAGTCAATGCTGGCTCTTATTTTTTATTTTATTCACTCCCATTATGGGTTGAATTGCATCCCCAAAAAGAGATATTGAAGTCCTAAGCCCCTGTACCCAGTGAATGTGACCTTATTTGATAAGAGGGTCTTTGCAGATGTCATTAGGTAAAAATCAGGGCATATTCGAGTGAGGTGGGCCCTCAGTCCACCGTGACTGGTGTCTTTATAAGAGGAGGACAGACAGACGGACACAGAAGAAGGACAGTCACATGAAGGTGGAGGCAGGGGTCGGAGTGATGCTGCCACAGCCAAGGAACAGCCGGCGCTGCTGGAAGGGGTGAGGAAGGGCTGGATCTTCCCCAGAGCTGCTGGAGGGGCCATGGCCCTGCCGGCACCTTGATCTCAGACTTCTGGTCCCTCCAGAGAGAACACGTTTCTGTTGCTTTAAGCCATCCAGTGTGTGGGACTTTGTCGTGGTAGCCCTAGGAAACTAGTACACGCCCCCCCTGCACCCCCAGAAGCAGGTCCTGGAAGGGCTGGCCTGTCCTGGTGAGACTTGGAGCCCAGGGCCACACTGGGGTGCCTGCCTGGGTCAAGGCCCGAGGCTGGCAGGCGGCTCCGGCGGGGAGGCCAGCTCTGGGGTCCCGGGCCGTGCACCGGGTGTCTTACCAAGTATCAGCAGCTCGGCGCTGAGGAGGGCCTCGCCCGGGAACCGGCCTGCAACAGGGCGTCGCTGTCGTGCACACTCTGGCCGGAGAGCTCCACATGCCCGTCACGGTAACAGCAGCTCACAGAGTAGCTGAGGGACGTGGGACCCGTCAGGACGTGTCCAAAATGCTCAAAGCCAGAGCCGTTGTCATGAATGTCCATGGAGACCTGCAATGACACCAAGGCGATGCTGGCCCACCCTGCGCAGTGAAATCCAGCCCTGGCATAGACGGCATCGACTCTGAAAACCCTGGGGTTTTCAGCACCATCCACACCGCTGTGGTGGCAGGAACCCAGGCGCCCTGGAAGGAGTGGTTTGGGGACCAGCGGGGCGACTCTGGCAAATCACACGTGCGCCAAGGGGCCATGGAGAAAACTGGGGAAACCCATCGGGAAGTGGGACAGACGGGGAGAGCGGGCCTGGCGGGGGGGTGCTCTTAAAGAGACGGCAAGACGAAGACGTCCCAGACGGTGTGAGACGGAGGTCGAGTACGGCCTGCCGCCCGTCTGTGTAAATAAAGTTTTACCGGAATGTGACCCTGCTTGTTCATTTACCACTGCCCATGGCTGCTTCTGAATATGATGGCAGCAGTTTGATTCTGCACCAGCCAACTGGGAGCCCGCTCACTAGGCCTCCGAGCACAGAGTCCAACAGGCGGGTGGGTCTGTGGGCCTGGGGTTCAGGGGTGAGGCCCTGCTATAGGAGCAACGTGGGGCTGTCAATGCAGGGGGGTGTCACAACGAGAGGCTGGGCAAGCCCCCCAAGTGAACGCTTGTAGATGGCGGAAAACAGGCCCAGGCACGGGCCAGTGGGCTGCCGGGGAGGGCACTCCGGAGAAGGGACAGCGTGTAGTGGCTCCAAGGGGAGGATGGGAGTGGCTGGGCCAGGGTGTTATTACTCCAGTTTGCAGATGTGGAAACCGAGGCTCAGATGAAGGCCCGAACCTTGCTCTACCATGCTCTTGCCTCCGGGGCACTTCCAAACTGCTGAATGAATGAATGAGTGAGTGAGTGAGTGAGTGAGTGACGCGTGGATTCCCAGCAGCACCTGTGCTCACACAGGCACACCTGCAGGCCCACCTTGCCCCTGCCCACCGCAGACGTGACCCCGAGCCTCTTCTCCCCCTCCCTGGTGGCCGTTGTGTCGTGGAAAAGCAGCCGGGTGGCTTGTTACCAAACGCCGTGGATGTGACTGGAGCGTCTGATATAAAGTATGAGGCGCGGATGAAATTCACCGGGGAGGCGCCCAGGGGGGAGGCTCAGAGAGAGGCTCCAGCGAGGCACAAGGAGGGGACCACAGCGTGCCCAGAGGGGCGTGCCTGGCACAGCGGGACGCAGAAAACCATCAGTGACCATGAGAGGCTCAGGATGGCAGGTGTCCGCTCGAGACAGGCTGCTGCTCACAGCGGCAACGCGACATCTCGCACGCAGGGGTGGGTGCCGCGTGGGTGCTTAAGCTAAGCAACGGTTAGCGAACCCCCAGGCAGCTCCGGGGAGGGCGGCCGTGCAGACCGAAACTGAGCGACGCTGAGCCGACACTCTCCACGGCCAGCAAGCCCACCCTGGGTATAAACCCCACAGAAACGCGGGCGCGTTCGCCGAAAGTCACGTGCGAGGTGGTCGCGGCAGCAAAACGGACACTCGACGTATCAAAGAACCGACGGTGGGGGCCGGAAGGGGCAGGTGGCGCGTGTTCAGTCTGTGAAAATTCGCCAAGCCCCACGCTCACCGTCTGCGCTTTTCTACGTACGTGTACGTGTGTACCCACTATGCTTTAAGAAAACGCTTTCGAGAAAGCAAACGAGAGGAAAGTGGGGCCCCTGAGAGGCTGGGGCCGCGTGGCCCACAAAGTGGAAATATTTACCGTCTGGCCCTTTACTGAAAGTCTGCCAGCTCCTGACCTAGGAGAACGCACGTTTTCATAATCCCCAAATCCTTTCTGGATTGGGGGCGAGGAGGCAATTGGACAGGTGGACGGACAGACGGCCAGCTGTGGATGGAAATTCTGGGGACAGGGTTATCAGGGACCACAGCCACCGCCGTGGGTCTCCTTCAGCTCATGCCGAAGCTGGGGGAAAAGCTGGAATTATGAAAGAAATATTTGATGGAGACCCAATTTGTGCTGGAACATTCAGTAGTAGCAGAACATCCGGAGTAACCATATGATACTAGGATGAAAAATGAAATTGTTATCTGCCATTTCCCCCTGGAAAAAAAATCATAAAATTGCCCCCAACTCCTGACACAGAGCTCCTAATCCCCTGGAATTTCCTGGGTGATGGGAATGTCTTTTGTTCTGAACATCACCCCCGCCGGATCGAGAAGTGTCCAGCACCGAGTGTGGAGAGGGCGGCGGGAGAAAGGCGTGCCGTTTCCTGTCACACGGGCAGCAGTGACGGTGCCAGCTACTGAACACGCTTGCTGGCCCCGGCTTGGAACTCACGCACAGCGCTCAGTTAATTCTTAGCACCACCCGAAGAAGCAGGTGGAGAAACTGAGGCACAGCGGGCAGCGTGGTCCCACCGGCGGCGGCGGCAGAGCCGGGATCTGAGCCCAGTCTCGTGGCCTCCACAGCGCAGTGGGCGCAGCAGTGTGTGAACACACAGCCAGAGTGGGACGAGGGACATGCACATTCCCCGTGATCTCTGGTGATTTTTGCTTCATTTTTATAATCCTTCAAGGCGTCTACAGTGACTGCTCTCATAACCAAAAAAACAGGAAACCAATGGAAGTGAAACCTGAATGCCACCCCCTTCCACGTTCTCAATGCTGTAAAAGCAAGACTGGCGCCAACGTGGTAATTTAGGCACCGTCTCAGAGTGACAAAAGAGGGGACCTCAGGGTGATGATGTCCCATCTCCCAGGCCACCAGCCCTTTGTCCTCAGTGACTCTGTCTCCTCACAGGCCACCTGGGGACCATCACCTTCCTGGGGTGACCTTGCCGGACAGCTGCAGCTGCACAGCCACGGGGGCCCTGAGGACCGCCTGGCGGAGGAGGACACTCATGCCCCAGCCCTGGGTGCTCCTCCGGGCATCCTGGCTGGTGTCGACCTCCAGCAGAACCAGCTCCCGGCTGGACGTGTGCACAGACAGGGACCCGTTGAGGCTGCGTGCTTTGTGGTGCCCGGCAGCCACCTGCACCTGTGGGGAGGCAGGGGAGGGCTCAGAGGCAGAGCAGGGACAGGCAGGGTCTGTGGGAGGGGGAGTGGGAGGACAGCCCCCTCTCCAGGAAGCCCTCCGAGCCTGCTCTGAGCACTCGCCCAGCACAGTGGGCAGCAGGCACCCTGGAAGAGAAATGGGGCAGACAGGAAAGGTGGGACAGCCCACCCTGGCCCAGGAACGGAGTCTCATCTCGTCCCTTCCACCATGTGTGAAATGAGAGCTCCCATCACAAATGGGGAAACTGAGGCTCAGAGAAGGTCACCTATGCCACCTGGGCCTGCCTGGTGCTAAAATTCGTGCTGGGGCCTGAAGGGGGCTGGCAGGGAAGCAGAGGACCCCTTTGCAATTCAGCCACAGAACAGGATGCCCCAGATAGCACTCCTGGGAGCCGGAGGACCCAGGGCTTCTGGAGTTCAAAGGGGATGGCGTTTGGTACACAAGGAGCGGCCATGGCAGGCCACACTGGCCAGGCCCAACCGGGTCACTGGGGAAAACAGTGGGCGCGGGAGCAGGGAGGACCTCCCTTGCCTGGCCTGGGCCTCAGTTTCTCCACCTACAAAGCTGGTTCAGCTCCATGGTTCTCAGCTCAGCCTTTGCATTACAACCACGCGGAAAGCTTTTAAGAGTACGCCTGGTCCCCGACAGATGAACTAATGAACTGCGGCACACCCAGACAGTGGACCACTATTCTGTGCTAGAAAGAACTGTGCTATTAAGCCGGGAAAAGACACGGAGGAACACTAAATACATGTCACCAAGTAAAAAATGCCTCCCTGAAAAGGCGACATACTGTACGGTTCCAACTCTGTGACATTCTGGAAAAAGGCAAAACTACAGACTCAATAAAAAGACCCGCAGTGCCAGGGGTTGGGGGTGGGGAGGGGTGACCAGGAATGTTGCAGGGGGTTTTCAGGGCAGTGAGACTGCTCTGTGTGACACTGTCATGGTGGATACGTGACATCATACGTGTCCAAACTCACAGAACGCACGACACCAACAGCAAGCCCTACTGCAAACCATGCGCTTTAGTTCCCGATGCTATGTTAGTATCGGTTCATCGGTTGTAGCAAATGTACCACATCAACGCGAGACCGTGTGTGGCAAAGGGAGACCATGGGAACTCTCTGTACCTTCTGCTCACCTGAAACTGCTCTTGAAAGATAAAGTCTATTAATTGTTTTAAAAAGTAGGCTTGGGGACACCCCCTCTTCCCCACCAACCAGTCAACGCGGCACCTCCGGGCTGGGACCCAGGTGTGTCCTAAAACCTCTCCAGGGGATTCCCACGTGCGGCTCAGGCTGAAAACGTCCAGGCTACACGGGTGCGTCACCCGGGTGGCCTCCGTGTGCCCCAGGGGTCCCGTAGAGCATGTATTCTCAACAAGGGTGACAATGGCAAAAATCGGTTCTTGGAGGGTGGGCGAAAAACTCTTACCCTTTTTATATACAAAGCACAGGTATGCACACAGCGCGTAAACAGAAATACAGCACGCCTGGGCAGTTAGAATTTCTTGGGAGAAGGGGATTAGGAAAAAAATGTTTAAAAAGGCTTCTTAGGTGACGATGAAAATAAGAATGAAAGGCACGGGTGTAGAAGGTGCCTTGGGGTAGGCGGTTCAACAGTGCACAGAGGTTGGGAAGGGAACCCCCATGAGCCCCCACTCAACCGCAGGGGCACCGTGAGCAAAGGGCTGTTTTAAAAAACAACACAGCTTGAACCCGTTAGCTGAGCCGGCATCCGAGCTTCTGGGGACCTACGCCCTGCTCCCCGATGAGTTCAGGGGGCTGCACGAGCTCTGGAGCCAGAAGCCCCGGGTTCCCGGCCAAGCCCCTCCACTCACGAGCTCAGTGACCTTGGGCAAGATGCGGCACTTCTCTGGGTCTCGGATGGTCGTCCACAAAAGGGTCCTACAGCAGCCCCCTCACGGCAGCGCGACGGAGCGTCCACGGGAGGACCAGGGGAAGGGCTCAGGGCAGAGCCTGGCACACGTTAAACACTCCCAGACGTATCTTCTATCACGGCGGGTTAGCGTGACAGCACCTCCCCCAACCCAAGAGGCCCGCGCCTTTCAGAAGTGCCATGATTTTACAGACTGCCACAAAAGCGAAAAGGCTGCTAAGGGAACGAGGACGTGTGTCAATGTGAGGGAGCGCTCTGACTTCAGAGATGTCAACACGCACGGACACCTGCCTCTGAGAATCGCTAGCTCAATCCAGTCAGAGCCACTCTCATGCTCCATTCGAGATTCTTTCCTTTGAGACAGGGTCTCACTCTGTCACCTGGGCTGGAGTACAGTAGCCCAATCATAACTCACAGCAACCTCAAACTCCTGAGCTCAAGCGATCCTCCTGCCTCAGCCTCCCAAGTAGCTGGGACTACAGGTGTGCGCCACCACGCATGGCTAATTTTTCTATCTTTTGTAGAGAGGGGGTCTCACTTTCGCTCTAACTCCTGGCCTCAAGCAATCCTCCTGCCTCGGCCTCCCAGAGTGCTAGGATCACAGGCATGAGCCACCAAGCCTGGCCCTTCCATGTGAGTTTCTGAAACCCACCAGCACAGGGCTGAGCACACAGCAGGCATCTAAAAATTGCTGTCAAATTAAAGGTCTGCCCACCTTCAGGGCCTTGTCCCTGTCGGATCACCTGTTTACATTCCATGTCCCCTACTCCCAGGCCTAATTCCTGGGTACGCACCATCTGCTCTATGAAGCAACAAACTCAGGTCTCTAGGCCCCCGACCCTGGGGAACCTCCCACCTGGACGTCTTTCTCCATCTCTTTACTTCCTTGCAGAGTGAAACCCTTCCCTGTTTTTACTCCATATCGGGCAAAACATCCTCAGTCAAATGAGCCTTCTCGAAGGACGACACACATGGCATCTCCCAAACCCAAACGCAGGACAGGGTTTGCAGGAAAATTCTGTTTCCCTCCATTTTTAAGAGTGAAATGTGATCCTTCACCAGCCCTCCTTGCCACCCCCCTAGGAAACTAAAAACCCTTCTCGTTTGGACGATCTCTTCCAAATGACAGATTTGGAAAGCTCCTGCCATCTGTTCCTGATTCTGCAGGGGCCGCCTGGCCGTGCGAGGCACCGAGGCATGCGCCCCCGCCGCCCTCCTTCCGCCACACCTCCCGGCAGGCTGGCTGTGCAGAGGCCACACTTGGCAGACAACTCGAGGTCAGCCCCAAGGGAGCAGCGTCCGTACCTGTAAGTCTGGAGGAAACGCTGGTCCGTGGGGATGTCTGAGTTGGAAGGAAAACACGAAGTAGGAGCCAGATCCACTCAGCTGGGCTGAAACCTGTTGGGAGGAGAGGCAGAGAGGAGGAGTCAGAGGGGCTGAGCAGGGAGACACAGAGGCCAGGAGGTGGCTGGTGGGCACCGGGGAGGGACCAGTCACCCCAGAGTGTGCTTGAAGCTCAGGCCCAACAGCAGATGCCAGAAACTTCTACCTTCCCTCGGCATCCGTGAGCCCTAAGTCTTACTCAGGCTGCACTAACGGGAAGGAAGCTTGGGAAGGGAGGCCTGACAGGGGGCTGGAAGACCACTCTGGGCCCCCCACTTCCCTGCTGTGGTGTCTGCTCATGCCTCCCACATCCTCGCCACCTGTCTGACCCTGACCGTGAACCAGGCGCTGTGCTACCAGCTTTACGATTGTCATCTCGTTTGACCCTCGATAGTGCTCTGCTGGGTTGGGATTATTTAATGCTATCCCCATTTCCCAGCTGGCAAAACTGAGGCTCAAGGGGGTTAAGTAATTCACCTGAGGTCACATAGCTAGTTAACAGTAGAGCTGGGAATTATATCATAAAGCTTATATAAAGCTAGAAGCCCACTAGACTGAAAGCTCCTTGGAGATGGGGACAGAAACGGAGTCACCTGTGCAACCCAGTACCTAGCACAGAGCCTGGCACACAGCAGAGACACGATCCACATAGTGAACGAGCAAATACGCCTACAGCAGCTGCTACATATTCCCCAAACCACGTCTTTTCCCTCCTGGACACACACCAGCTAAAACTGCATGTGCCAGACTCCCTTGCAGCTAGGCGGGGTCACGAGATGAGAACGTGGACAGGAATGACTTGTGCTACCCAGGGGCCCACGAAAAGCTCTTGCGTAATTCACCACCCTCTCTCTCTGCCCCATCCACCAGCTGGGCCAAGGTGGGGAAGGCTGGACCCTGAGTGACTGTGTGGAACAGAGCCTCACTGGACCGAGACGTGAACTCCCGCTGACCTTTCATGGTAAAGCAAACATTTGTTCATGACAACAGCGTGTCCTGACTAACCACACACACACCGCAAGACAGGAGCTGTGCTGTTGGCTCTCTGGGGCCACCTCACCACCTCCTCAGCCATCCCACACAGGAAACCTTCACTCTAACACCAAAACCCTTCCTCCCTCAGCAAGGAGCAGAATTCAGCCCCCTGACCTGGGATGTGACACTGTGGCTGACAGCAGCTTGTGCGTCTATGCTGAACTTCAATGCTCCTTGGGGACTCCATTTAAAGATGATGCCCCCATCCAAGCTCAGGGCCTGGGGGAACCCCAGCTGGGAAGAAACAGACAGCAGCACCCTTTACTCCTGCCAACAGCCACACTCTGACACAGACCAGTGTTTGCCCAGCCCAGTGACAGTACCTGGTAGGAATGGGCCACACCCAGGGCCAGGCTGTGCCGGATTTCTCCACGCTGAGATCTGTCACGGTGCAAGCCCTTTAAGCGCAGCACGACTTTCCAGTTGACTTTCAGAGCGGCCTCAACCTCCCTGTTCTTCGCCTGGGTGTGCGAGAACCCGAGGCACTGAGAGAAGTCACTTCCCATCTCTGTGTGGCAGCAGAAGCCACCCTTGGAACCCAGCAGTCATGAGAAAATGGTCCCAAGATTGATGGGTTAAAGCACAGTCTACACTCTTCTACTTAGAGGGCAGAAGGTGGGTCAGGTGCACATGGGAGCTTTCGAACAGGGATGGTAAACCCCAGTGTGCACAGGTAGGGCTAGCAGGGTAGGCTTGGGGGGGGCGGGGCAAGTATGAGTGCCTGGGTCTGGTCCAAGGGGGGTGTCCTGGCAGTAGACTATTTTGCTCCCAACCCTCAGCATGAGTCCTGGCACCTAGCAGGTACTCAATAAAGATTTGGAAGAATGCAAAACCCCAAGTCATAGCCTAAAGCCCCAAGGCCAAAGCTGTGCTAGAGTGAAAGAATGTTTAACTCATAGCGTAGCAGGTAGACTAATACACCTCCCACGATCACGTCCATGTCCGAATTTCTGGGACCTGTGAAAGTGACCTTACGTGGCAAAAGAGACTTTGCAGATATGATCGGGTTGAGGATTTTTTTTTTTTTTTTTGAGACAACAGTCTTACTCTGTCACCCAGGCTGCAGTGCCATGGCACAATCATAGGTCACTGTAGCCTCAGACTCTTGGACTCAAGGGATCCTCCTGCCTCAGCCTCTCAAGTAGCTGGGACTATAGGCATGCACCACCACACCCAGATAATTTTTCTGTTTTTTGTAGAGACAGGGTCTCACTTTATTGCTCAGGCTGGTCTTGAATTCCTGGCCTCAAGCAATCTTCCAGCCTCGGCCTCCCAAAGTGCTAGGATTACAGGTGTGAGCCACCACACCAAGCCATGGGTTGAGGATCTTGACATGGGGACATGGTCCTAGATTATTCAGGCAGCTGTGATGCAATCACACAGGTGCTTATGAGGAGGAAGCAGGAGGGTCAGGGTGCGAGAGAGACAGCAAGATGCTACTCTGCTGGCTTTGAAGACGGAGGGAGGGGCCGTGAGCCAAGGAATGCGGGTGGCATCTAGAAGCTGGAAAAGGCAGGAAAAGGAGTCTCCCCTGGAGCTTCTAGAAGGAATATAACCCTGTTAACATCTTGCTTTTAGCCAACTGAGACCCATTTTTGATTTCTGATCTCCAGGACTATAAAACAAATTTGTTTTAAGCCACTAAGTTTGTTGCAATTTGTTACAGCAGCAGTAGGAAACTAATACACAGACTCGATTATTTATTCACTCAACAACCACGTAGCTGCTGTCACATGCCAAGTACACAGCAGCATGTCGCTGTCTCTTCCTGTGTCGACAGAGAAGTTAAAAATGCTGTGCCAGGCCGGGTGTGGTGGCTCACGCCTGTAATCCTAGCACTCTGGGAGGCCGAGGCGGGAGGATCGCTCAGGTCAGGAGTTTGAGACCAGCCTGAGCAAGAGTAAGACCCTGTCTCTACTAAAAAATAGAAAGAAATGATCTGGACAACTAAAAATATATATATAGAAAAAATTAGCCAGGCATGGTGATGCATGCCTATAGTCCCAGCTACTCGGGAGGCTGAGGCAGGAGGATCGCTTGAGCCCAGGAGTTTGAGGTTGCTGTGAGCTAGGCTGATGCCACGGCACTCACTCTAGCCCGGGCAACACAGTGAGACTCTGTCTCAAAAAAAAAAAAAAAAAAAAGCCGTGCCAGAGAACTTTATCATTGTTGTACATTGTGAGAGAAATGCATGACTTTGTTTTAGAATGAAGACGGAAGAAGGAAAATAAGGGTCCGAGAAAGGAGAAAAATGCGTGGCGTTAAGCAGATGTGGTTTTAGAAAGAGCCAAATTAAGTTAAAGGATCACCATGTACTCGTTTCTAGCCTGCTGTTGTCAGTTAGGATTTGAGGCCCAGTGTGATCAGATCCGATTTCCAATGTTGGCAGTTAATTGTTTTAAAAATGTAAATGCTAAGCAGACCAAACACACACATCTGCAGGTTGGATTTGGCCCCTGGCGCCAATCAGCAATCTCCGGTTTACGAAACAGCAAACACCACCGGGAGGCGTTGCTACAGGTGTTCTAGGCTGTCATCCCACCCCTTCCCCTCAGAAGCTCTGAGAACTTCACTACCTAATGTCTGGGGAGCCACCTGTACTTTTTAAAATTTTTTTTGTTTTTTCTTACTTTTTTTTTTTTTTTTTGGAGACAGGGTCTCACTTGGTAGCCCACGCTGGAATGCAGTGGCATCAGCCTAGCTCACAGCAACCTCAAACTCCTGGGTGCAAGTGATCCTCCTGCCTCAGCCTCCCGAGTAGCTGGGACTATAGGTGCATGCTGCCACACCCAGCTAATTTTTTTACTATTTTTGTAGAGGTAGGGTCTTGCTATGCTGCCCAAGCTGGTCTCCAACTCAAGTGGTCCTTCTACTTTGGCCTCTCAAAGTGCTGGGATTACAGGCATGAGCCACTGTGCCAGCCACAGGCTCACTTAACTACCAGTGAAGCAAGACCCCAGAAGAATGGATCTTGGTGCTCAATAGCTGGGGCGGCTCCACTCTCTTTCTCACAGGCTGTTGTCTACCTTGCAAGAGAGAAATCACTACTATCTTCCTTGGGGGCCTAGCACACAGTAGATGCTCAATAAATGCTTGCTGAAGAATGCAGTCATCTCCCAGAGCATCTACTCCTCCCAGAGGTGTCACGAAGGAGACCTGGATGAGGGTCTAGCGGGCATGTCTTAAGTACCTGAGAGAGATTATAATATTACATTTCAGTCCTCACAGCCACTGCCTAAGAGATGAGTGTTGCCGTCTGCATTTTATAGACAGGGAAACTGTGGTCTAGAGACATGAAATACCAGCCAAGGACACACAGGGAAAACCGAATCTCACCCCTAGAAAGCCAAATGCCAGGACCTTCGAAGTTAGGGGGTCTGCAAACTCCAGCCCCGGGGCCCAATTCGGCCTGTTTTTATAAATAAGGTAGTGTGGGAACACAATCGTGCCCGATCTCTTATGCGCCGTCTGTGCTACTTTCGCACAACAGCAGAGTTGGGTCACGGCGACGAGGACCGTAAGGCCCACAGAGCCCAAAATAGGTACTACCTGGTTCTTTACAGAAGAAGTTTGCCACCCTCTGCTCCGGGCAATGGTCTACGATGGGTTTAAATATTAGCAGCGCTGCTGACCGTGCACCAGGCCCTGTGGCCACCACGGTGCGTAAAGCAGACACGACACCAATCACGTGTTTCCCAGACTAGCAGAGGAGACAGTGACTGACCAAAGAACCGCACAAAAGTAGAATCAGATTTGTGACGGGTGCTGCTAGGGCATAGGGTGCTGACAGGGTAACGGGGTGCGTGGGAGGTGATCGGGGCTGAGAGACGTGACACTTGAGCCCCACCCTAACAGACGAATAGAAGGGAAGGAGGCACTGCTGACGGCAGGGTGACAGCGTGATGTGCCCCGGATTGGGGCTTTGTTCCAAGAGAAGCTCCGAGGGCTTTTAAGCGTGGGGGTGAAAGGACTTTGCTGGCGTTCAGAGAAGACCCCTTTGGCTGTTAAGTAAATAGTGGGGGACCGCGTGGACAGAGGACCCAGGCGGGAGGAGGTATTGCTCGTCCTGTCGAGAGATGACGGCAACCTGACCCGGGGGCGGCTGGGGTGGAAAGGTCCCGGGGTCGTCTCACTTACCATGTGCGGATTCCAAGTGACCAGGCACCCCTCCAAGCTCCCAGGGATGGCCTGGCCTTCGTAGGGGTGCGTCGGGCCTGCACAGACCCGGGAGGGACAACCACACATGTGGATCCAGCATGCAGAGGGGTTGGGAGGCAGCTGGAGGCCTCCCCCATCCCTGGACACCGTCCCAGCTGTGCCCTGGAGCCCACTCACATAGGGGTGTGCAGCCTGGCGGCCCAGGACCACGGTCTGCAGGGTCTCCTTGCAGCCATTCAGGATGACCCTGGTCTCCAGCGAGTAACGCTGGCCCCGCCTGTCGGCCGTGAAGGTCTCCTGCAGGAGCAGGCTCTGCGGGACGGGCAGGTGCAAAAAAATAAAAAGCCAACATGGGCTTGCGCAAGCCCGTGTGTACGTGTAGGCTTGTGGGCATAGGGGTTTGTGCGCACACACGTACAGACCCACACTGCCCCTTCCTCTTTACAGAAACAGGTGCAGGCTGTCCCCTCTCCGTCACCCACACCAGAACGCTGCAGCAGGTAAAGAAAGCACTGGTCACAAACGTGTCAGGTCGGCAGGTATCACCAGGGGGGCCAGGATGCCCCATCACTGCACACCGGGGGAGGGGCGCAGAAAGGAACACCACCCCCACTCCATTACGTCCCATGAACTTTGAGCCGAGCTGAACCCAGTAGTGCTGCTTTGTGTCCATGAGCTCATCTGCAGAGAGGTCTGAAGGGGGGAAACTTGGCTGTCCCGGAACAGGCTCTGGAAAGTTCCAGGGCTCTAGCTGTTACTGTAATGGTGATGAGTCTGGGGTGGGTGGAACTACAATTTCTCTGAGGGCAAATAAACACTTCTAGGCTGCAGACGGCTCTCTGGGGAGCCGCAGGAAGGTCCGTGGGGAGATGAGGCAATTAGCGCTTGTGCATTTAGCAAACTGCAAGGTCGAGGGCTCCCGGGAGTTCTGGGAACGACGCGCACGTCTCAGCCAGCAGGCGGCTGGGGCTTCGGAAGGAAGACGGCGCTCCCTGACGCTGGTCTTCCCCACGCCGGCTGACAGCCGGGCCAGGAGCGGACGGTGTGTTTACACGGCAAAAAATCCAGTCCTGGCTCCAGACGCTCAACTCCAGACCTCTCCGGGAAGACGGTGGAGCCGAGGCAGAACCACGAGACTCGTCGCGGAAGGTGCGCAGAGGTCATGCTTGGCAGAAGCCAGTCTAAAGCTGCTATTCTTACCTTTCTAGAAGCCACAGACCTGCCTGAGAACTGGATGGAAGTTTTAGACCCTCTCCCTGGGACCATAGGCAGACACAAAATTTCCACACGACCCCGGGGGCTTCACATGACTAACTTCCACCCAGGTACCCCAGGTGAAGAACCCTTGAAAAGCACCTACGCTGAGATAAACATGCACACACTTTGGCCCGGGAATTTTCCTGTTGATGCACTCCCCAGAGAGAGAGGTGCTCATGGCAGAACACGTGTTAACAACAGAAACCCGGAGCGAACGCCCAAGCCCCTCCTGACGGAACCAGCTGAATAAATCCCACCCCGTGGACTGTGACACAGCCCTCCACGCCACACAGGGGACGTTTTTACTTTTAAAAAGGAAGAGGCGGCAATATATTAATATCAGTCCCATTTGCTGATCATGCACATAGATTATGTCTGAGAGGGATCACAAAACACTAACGGGTTGGCTTAGGGGAGGAGTGGGAGAGACAGTTTTTAACTCTACCCGAGACTAACAGATTTTGGGTGGGATTTCCATTTCTGCAACGATGGGAACGTTCCAGAGGCGCATGTGGCTGTAGAGCACTTGAAATGTGCCTAGTGCAACTGAGAAACTGAATTCTTAATTTGAATTAAGTTTATATAACCACGCGTGCTAGTGGCTACCATATTAGAGACCCAGTTCCATCCCTTTCATATCTTTTGAACTTTGACTCATTTAAACACATTATCTTTTTTTTTTAACAAAATTGAAATTATATCAGCATATGCTGGTATAATAAGACTGCCAAGATATATATTTGAGTAAAAAGAGCAAGGTGCAGACAAAAAATAGGGTGTGATCCTTTCATGTTAAAAAATAAAACTGAAAACCTAAGTGTGATAACCAGGTTTTCACACTATCGTAGGAGATGTGCCAGCCTCCTGCAAACCTTTTTACAACAGTTGGTCAGCACAGTGCCTGTACAAGATTAAAAAGAAAAAAAAAAAATCCCTGAACTAAAAGTTTTGCAAATCTATAGTGTTGTGGGTTGAACTGTGTCCCCGCAAAAGCTGTTGAAGCCCTAACCACCGGTACCTGTGAGTGGGACCTTATTTGGAAATAGGATCTTTGCTCGTTAGCAAGCTGAGGTGAGGTGGTCGGGGTGAGCCCCAGTCCAGTGTGACAGCTGTCCTCATAGAAAGGGGAAACTTGGACCCAGACTCCTGCGAAGGGAAGGCAAAGCGCAGACAGAGAGACAGCCACCCGCACAGCAGGCGACGCCCAAGC
>RJWJ010031170.1:0-19391 GCA_004363605.1 Indri indri
TTTTAATTTAAAATCATCACAGAGACATTCATGAAATACTAGAACAAGCACTGATAATGGAGTCAGAAGACTTGATTTCAAAACAACTTGGTTGCATACTTAACCATGAAAACTCATTAAATCTCAGTTTATTCATTTTATTAAATGGGAATAACAACACCAGCTTCATAAAATTTTTGTGATGATTAAATGAGAAGGCAAATGTAAAACGACTGAGGGCCGGGCATGGTGGCTCACACCTCTAATCCTAGCACTCTGGGAGGCCAAGACGGGAAGACTGCTTGAGCTCAGGAGTTCAAGACCAGCCTGAGGAAGATTGAGACCTCCATCTCTACTAAAAATAGAAAAATTATCCAGGCATGGTGGCACACACCTGCAGTCCAGCTACTCAGGAGGCTGAGGCAGGAGGATCCCTTGAGCCCAGG
Organism: Indri indri; assembly: GCA_004363605.1. Lineage (NCBI taxonomy): Eukaryota > Metazoa > Chordata > Mammalia > Primates > Indriidae > Indri > Indri indri. The sequence continues at coordinate 426 of RJWJ010031170.1, forward strand.
AGTTTGAGGTTGCAGTGAGCTATGACGTGACTACTACACTCTACTTGGGGCAACCGAGTGAGACTCTGTCTCACAAAAAAAAAAAAAGTAAAACCACTGGGTATTCTACAAAATATCACATAAAGTAAGGCCCAGCAAGCCTTCATTACATAAGAATTCCTTCTCCAAATCCCTGAGAAACTTAGGTTGTACAAGGAAACAAGAGACATCGCAGTGGGAAAAGGTTCACTAATGAACTGATCATTTCTAAAATGACCCCCATGAAAACCTTTTCCTTTCCCATACCCACACCCCAACTCCTTCACAATAATACCTATCTCTGCACTTCAGCTTTGGTTGGCTTACTCTCAATAATTGTAAAGTATTTTAAACACCTTGCAATATATCACAAATAAAATGCAAATAGGTTGCTAAATAGAACTGCCAGTCCTACAGAAGATGTAGAATTTAATTAAGTCAATGAAATTAGAACAAAGCCAACGAGAAATGAGGGGAAAAAAGACATGATAAGTGCTTAAAAGGAGAGCAATCAGAATTTTTTTTAAATGAGAGCACCTATGAAAATTGATGAAGACTCAATTCATTTTGCAAATTCGTATCTTTGTGACTGTGATGCAACAAATGAACAGGAGCAAAAGACGTGTCATCGAGTCATCATACAATTTCCTTAGGAAAATTACATCAGGGCCTGCTCCCCAAAAGCAACACTTGATTTGTTTCTTCATTCATTCTATAATGAGAATTAGTGAATAGTTATAATCTGGATTTTGTTAAGTGAATGATAAAATAAGCTTATTTTCACAATTCACAGTTTTACTTTTTAAAATAAAGACTAATTATACTTTTCAGGAATTACTACAAAATGTTGATTTTTTTAAAAAAGGTAGGTGATGTAGGTGACTTTAAGTGAGCTTTCTCCTATATCACTTACCATTGAATAATCTCTTTTTTTTTTTCATTCTGTTTACTCACATTTTTGTAGGGGTTAGAATATAAAAATTCTTTTTATGTTCTATAAAATAGAACTAGGAATAGCTAAGGTTTAAACAAAGCTTCGAAGTGTTACATTCAACAGAACATAATTTAAATTTTCTACAAATAATAAATACAGAAATAAATATTAGAAAACCTCTTCCCAATTTCTTAACTTTACATATAAGGGTTGGATAGCAGCCTGGTGTGGGAAGTGACTTGCTTAAGATCACACAATGTCTGACAGAGTCAGGATACCAAGGAGCTCCCAAACAGTCTACCTTCTCTAGGCTATTAATCTTTATTTGACTCTAATGTACTATGTAGATAAGATATATATGAATATCAAAAATACACAGCATGGAAATTGTATAGACACACTAAAAAGTAAAACACTAGTCAGCAAGCAGTGAAGCACTAAATCGACTTCAAATTTTTATTAAGGTTATCTTTCTGTTAGTGATTGAAGGTATATTAGCTTAGTGGGCCATGCAATAGCTGTAGCACCACAACTAATGGACTGCCAAGAGATGATTTAATAAAGAGGCCCAGCTGAACAACAGTGTATAAGTAACTGTGACAACCTGAGGCTTTCTTCTGGTCAAACGTTTTATATCTGTAAGTGACTGTCTCTAAAAAAAATTACCTGAGACGATATTCTCAGAAGGTTTCACTGTAATAACAGTAGCCCAAACATTCTTATATAAGTTCAGATTCTCCAAGATCTTAAGATGTGATTAAGAAGGAAAAAAGCTTAAAGGTCTTGTCCCCTGATCCTTCTACAGGCGCCATTCATAACATGGTTAGAGATCTAGTTAAACAACACATTCAGCAACTACAACGTGTATTTTTTTGGTTGAAGTAAAATAAATAGAATAACTTCTTCTTAAACGTTCCCCTCTAAATTTTACTCTAAAATATGAGTGATAAACATTAGGGGCAGGATGTAAAATAAAAATATTTATTTAATACACATTTCTAAAAAATATTATGTGGATTCCTCATCTTTACAATGTGGAAAGTAGCATGAGGAGAAAAATGTCAAATGAGCAAAGATTTTTTAAAATAATAATGCATATGATCAATGAGAATTCAAGGAAAAGGTAACTTTACACTCTTTATAACCTTGCTGGAAGTGTGCTAAGCACCAATAACTTAAAAATGTCCATGTATGCCCCTTCACCCAGCAATTTCACTTCTTAGACTTTATCTATGAAAATAATACAGATCTAAGAAAAGATTTAGCTAAAAGGAATTTCATCACCCCATTACTTTTTTTTTTATTTCAGCATATTATGGGGGTACAGATGTTTAGGTTACGTATGTTGCCCTTACCCTCCCTCCCCGCCATTATTTTTTAATAGCAAAAAGAGTTGGAAATATCCAGGGCTAAAATGAATCCTTGCACATCCATACATGAGAATAAACAGGCTATAAAAAGAATGTTCGTAAAGCACCATGGCGAGATGGTCACAATATATTGTTAAGTGGACAAAGGACTACAAAACAGTACACAATGTATGATCTCATTATATTAAACATATGGGCAGATAAAAAGGTTTGGAAAGATATATATAAAAATGTCAATATGGTTATGGTATTTCTGTGTTTTATTTATATTTTCTAGATTATCCACTAGGAATACATAATGCTTTTGTAATAACAGAGTTATTAAAAAATTTTAAACCATACAAGAACATAACATTTTATTATAGAGTGATTGTAGAATTTTGTATGTGACTAGAAGAAGTCACAATGCAGTGTGCTTTAGGACAGGGAATGAATGGTAAGCCTTTCCCTTGATAACACCATTGGTCAAAAATTATGTTCACATTATGTGATAAGGTGAACCTAACCCAAAAGAAAAAAATGTCATTTCACTGAGAATAATGGTAATTTTATGTTATTGAAAAGAAGAGTCCATGATAGTCATTATCAAAGCAGTCATTTCTGGGGAAAATAAATTGCAAAAAAATAAGGACATTTATGTGGAATAATTTTAGGTTGCAAACAAGATAGATGAGGGTTCAAATACTTAGGGCTGCAGATAGTATCTTAGAGAAATATAGAGTTTTTATATCCTTTTAAATAGAGTTTATTATTTACTCATATTAAAAATGTATTTCTTTACTCCCCACAATAGAAAAGATAAAGTCAAAGAACTATGTTTCATATGTAAAGCTCAGATTCATGATTCTTTTTTTAAGGATACTCAATTTCTTATGAAACAAAGAGCTTCCTGCACAAATTTTCACATGAAATATTTCCACTAAGAGCAACATTTTAAAAGAGTTTGAAATTTGTTTCTTAAAAAGTTATCTGTTTTATAGAGTCCAACAAAGTATTAGGCAGCTAGTGTATGTAACTAACACATATTTTCTCTCTCTCCCTCCCTCTTTCCCTGTTTTTTTTTTTGTTTTGTTTTTTTTGCTCCAAGAAATTTGTGTAGCACATTTAGGGTATGACTCATTCAAAACAGGTTTATGAAGTTAATTAATATTTTCCCCTTCTAGACACACACGAAAAATAAAGAAATGACTTAAAAGTAAAAGCAACACTTTTGCTTTTAAAATTGTGTTTAGACTATTTAAAACTCATCCCTGATTAAAACTCATTCTTGGGAAAACTTACCAATAACATGAGGTTTACAGGTACAATCTATTTTGGAAGCCTTTTGAATAATTGTTTTTTGATTCAACACCAAATAATTGAAACATTTCATTTTCGCAGTCACTGGAAGATATGACTGCCTAACACTTTTTAAAGTCTTAAATCTCAAGTTTTAGTATTCTTAACTATTATATTAGGAAAAAATAAGACCTAAGCGTTTCTTGCAAACCTACTCTTTATTTCCATCAAAACAATGATGCCTTCATGGAAAAGCACTGATTAAATATAAATTGTCCACACGCATAGGTCATATTACATCAAATTATTCAGAAAACACCCCCTTGGCAAGGAGACTGTAAGATTGAAGCATCAGGTAAGAGTTGGACCAACAGATCTCTGTTGCCACTTCCCACCCAGTCATTCTCTGTAGTTCTTAAAGATCTCAGTTCCACTGAAGTCTTTATCAGACACCAAGTGAGTTAACATGTACTGAAAGACTCTTCAAGAATACAAATGAGAAGCTTACTTAAACCAGCCCTCCTTCCTAACGACAATTAGCTTAAGTTCAAGATCAAAATTGTGAACGGAGTTTGAGATTTTTCTAAAATGTCCTTTAAACTTGCTTCCTCCTCTTGTCTTCTATATTTCCTTCATCTTTCTAATCTTAAAGTTGAAAGAGGTTTACACTCTTCAGGAAAAAAAGTGGATGCTTTTTTAATATGTATTCCCTTAACTACTCCTTACATCTATTTTCTAATCCCCAACTCACTTAATTAAATTCAGTGTGAATTTAAATTGCAATTAACATCTTTTGAGGGATTACATGTTCTAATCACAATTATGCAGTGAATATTTGAAACACAGACATTTTGTTATATTATCTGAAATGCAAATTGGAGTCCAAAAAAAAGACGTTTAATAAAAATGTATAGTATTGAAGACTTTATTATGGAACCTAAGGGACTAGACATGAGATTTAAACACGTAAAAGCACTGATACAAGCATGAAAACAAATTGCTTCACCTCCAAAACCCCTGGAAATGGCCCCACTTGGCTCCCATTTAACCTAGCTTCATCACGGTTTAAAAACTGCCTTCCAAGATGTTTTATTAACCAAACTGAATTTCATTCTTTTCCCCCCAGATCAGTAGCTCACAGAGTCCTAAATGAGAGATGATGCATAAAATTCTGTAAGGGCAGAAGACAGAGTCTGTTTTTCTGACCTGGGAATTTATAATGGAATAATTAATTTACTAGACTTTTCCTTCAAAATAGCATTTCACAAGCAGAAGAAGAAAGCTGACATTTATTGAGTATCTTCTATGTGCCAGACAATGTGTTATTTTATTTAATCCTCAAAATAACCCTATAAAGGATTATTCCATTTTATAGATGTGAAAAAAGTAAGACTCAGACAACTTAAGTGGTTGAGAAAAATAAATGAAATGATTTGACTCCTAAAACCAAGCTCTTGTCAGGTAAAAAGGATAGTATCATTTATGCTAAGGTGGGACCTTAGGAGGAAAGGTCCAAGCACCTATGACCAAGAACCTATTTTCAATTTTCAGTTTAACTATAATCGTCTCAAACAGGCTGTTGGGATTTTGGTGGCCCCAGAAGACATCTTCATCTCTTGTGGTAGGCTTGCACAGAATGCTTCAATACATTTCACTCTTGAGGCTCTCAGGGCTTTTCTGCAAAGACCAAGACCTTGCTGAAAGCCAGGCTTACCTGGCCATCTTATCAGTGTTAGGCTTTATTATAAAGTAAGGATCTGGGTGACAGAGCAAAACCATGTCTCAAAAAAATGAAATAAAATATCATTATAGCAAGCATTTAATGAGCACTCACTCTATGTCAGAATAACTGATTTATATTCAATATCCTCCCGTTTAAAATTTATATTACACCCATTTTACAGTGGAAATAAATGAGAAGTAAAATAATTTATCTAAAAATCAGATAGTAATTAAATTAGCAGAGCCAGGATTTGAATAGGTCTGCCCACACTCTTTTCACTATGTTAAGGTGTCAATATTAAAAAGCCCAACTAAACACACAACGTTCGAACCACCACTCATACCAAATTAATAAACCCAAGAAAATATCCCTCTGACTCAGGCAACCCTTTCCTGCCCTCCATCCCCACCTACTCCCAAAAGGCAGCTTCACGCAGTTTTCTAAGCTTACAGCAAAATAAAGGGAAATAAAAGTGATGGCCACACAAAATATATATTCTTCATCATCTTAAAAAAATAACTTTTCTGTAAAATATAGTGGAATAAAGACTGAGGTACGAATATTAAAGAATAATGACGGTGCAAAAAAAAATGCACAGCTGTCAGTATCATACCTGGGTACCAACTGCTAGAGCATCTTAGTTTAAAATAAATCAACCTAAGTACCTGTTTTGGAAAACACTTGCATTGTATATATATATATATATATCAGTGTTAGGAAGGAAAGCAAGCCCAGAAATTAATTAAGAAATGAGTGGTTTTACAGAGAGCTAGGAGAAGAACTTTCTAATAAACTTTCTCTCTATACTTAGAGGGAAATCTTCCTACAGATTTCCTTCCCTCATTTACATATCTGTGCAGGCCTATTCTTTTTTTTTTTTTTTTCTTTCAAGCCCCTTTGCCCTTTCAATCATGAAGCATATTACTCCACTGTCAGTGCAAAGCAGTTCCTAACAACAGGGAACCCAGCTGGGATAGGAAGAGGGCAGCAGGCTCATGCATTAACATAATAATCCAACTGTGTTCCCATAGGCCCTAAGGGCAGACAGCATATTAGGTAGGCCTCCTGTGCAGACCCTGGTGGAAGCTGCCTTATCACCTGCCTATCAACCTGTGGCAGCTATAGCTGGCTCAATAGCACCAGCTCCTGCCAAGCAGTGGTGCCCAATTACCTTACTACAAAAGACAGAAATCCATTTTTCTATGTCTGTTTAATGTACTCAATGCATTTCCTTATTTATGATTTGAATCTACGTTTCTGCATCGTTTCCAGGGGAGTGACTTATTGCCTTTTAACTTTTTAAAGTCTAGTTGTCTAAAGGCCATTCTGCTGCAGTAGGCAGGAATGAGACCGAAATGTGAATTTCAAATACAAAAGCCCAAGTTGGTAAAAAAAAAAAAACTAATCGCTTGGTCACCAATGGTCTGAAGATTCTTCAATCAATACAGGGGACCAGAGGTGTGAGGAAGACCTGAAGGGCAGCCATCACTGTTTCCTCATGGGGACAAAACTAAGGGGAATCCTACATCAATGTCTTCCTTAAATGTAGTTATTTATTCTAATCCAAGCATATCCTCAAAGCATATGCCTTTGTGCACACTGATCCTGATGTGGAAAGTGTGTGGATGGATCACTACAATCAGCTGAAAATCTAAAGAATCACAAAAGATATTACAAAATTATTTTTTAAATCTCAAATTATTTTTGAAGATTCTTTAAAAAGAAAAAGCTGGCCCATTAGTGCAATTTTTACTGTTTGCATGTATGACATGCATGTTTTATTTCAATGCTGCTCAGTTCCTGGAATCTTTGATCTATGTGTGATTTTCTTTCCATGGCTGTAATATGTATCAAGTAAGGAAAAGCCAAGGGGTATATTCCACTAACAAGGTATATTTACTACATGTTACACAAGATCATCTTTAAAACACCTTAATAGATCTTTGAAATAATAATTCACTTCAGTGAATTAAACACAGTAGTTTCCTACCCTGAAATTTTCCCTTAAAAAGGCTACAAAGAAGGTGCATAATTTGATATTTAATATGGGAAAATTGGGTGCTTTCAGGAGTATTCTAAATAATGTTATTTAAAAGAGCATGAGACTACCAATTTGGCTAGGGAAACATTTTCCACTATTCAAGTATTTCTAAAAAAAAAAAAAAAAAATGAGTTTCTAGAAATGTTAGTTTTTTATGGGTATCTTAATAAAAAATGAATCCTCCAGTCAAACAAAAGTGCATTTATCTAACATTTCTATGAATTTTAAATGTTAGGGAACTAATACTATTATTTTAGGTAACCAACCTGATATATTTTATGTACTTTCTAATAATTAAGCAAAAATTAAGTATCAAGGGCCATGTTTACATATGGCACTGATTTTCACCGGCACAATTATCTGTTACCTTAGCATTCGCAGTTTTTGCAATGCATTAACAGACGACAGTGACAATTCAGCAACTTGTCAGTTCTTTGGATACTTCCTTATATGCCAGACAGGGTTTTATAGAAGGTAAATACCCTCATCATGAAGAAATTTGTTTGCTCTTTACCAAACAACCCGGGGAAAATTCAAATACAAGAGGGGGGAAAAAAAAGATTTTTTTCTTCTGTGAGTAAATCCCAGGCTATTTAATATACTATATGTTGATGGAAGTATAAAGACAAAATACTAAACTTCATTATAAATATTAATGCTTATACATGTGTTAAACAAAATTATTCACATCCCCTTCTTGATCTTTTGGGGATTCCAGGAGCTCTTTATTCTTCAAAAATTCTTACATTTTGACAAACTGTAATGCATCTTCCAAGTCATTAAATACAGAAACTTGATTTCTGACTAAAAAACAATAAACAACAGCCATGTGGTGACAGGATAAATAGTGGTCAGGCTTTACCACTTTAATTCCTTAAAGGGGTATGCTTCCACTCTAGGGTAAACACAGAAAATCATGTGTGTGAAATAGAAATCTATGCCATTCCTAAGATCTTGATTTTATCTTAAATAGCAACTTAAGTAGCTAGGATAATTTGGTCTCTAAAGGATGGTAGAAAAGGCAATAAGGAAAGAATTGTATTATTTCCAACATTGGCAATTCAGCTTTGAATGAGCTCAAAAGTTCAAAAACACAAAAAGTGAAGATAAATGAAGGTAAGTGCTATTTAAAATTTTAAGTGGGAGTAAATATAAACAGAAAGTCATGTGAAAGAAATCATATTTATCTTTAAGTGTGATGCACTAATTTTAAAATCTGTCCCCACCCCTCCTGGCAGCAGTTTCTTTAGGCTGTACATTCCTATATTTGAAACAAGCCATGTCTTCATTTTGACTCTACTAGAGCATTCCTTCCCTCTGGAGAATTACCTAGAAAGGACCCTCCTCTCCCCAGTGAAAAACATTTGATTCCTAAGGACTTTACCCAAGTTAATTTGGTAGTGTAGATATGGCTTCAGAGAGAGTTTGCAGCTAGTATATTTTGACATTTCTGCCAAGGATAAGATTAAGTATGAAATATCGAAATTACACGTTAAAATAGATGCTATTTTACTTTGTTGCTTCCTGAATAGCCCTTCAGCTGTTGAGGCACATACATTTTTCCCCAGGCAAAATCCCCAGGCTAAAATAACTGAGCCTCATATCGTCAGGAAACCCAGCTTCCCAAACATTATTCTTAGGTATCTGCTTATCTATCAGCTGCAGTTTCATTTCATATTTAATCATGCAAATCTTATTCAAAAAAAAGAAAAGTAATCCACTTAAAACATTTCTTATCTGTCAACTGCTTATATTGGATATAATCGATGACAATACTTAAGTTTATATTATTTCTTTTTAAAATGTTGATCTTTATTTTAGAAACAGAAGTCATAAGGATGCAAGAACTGATCATTTTTGTCTCCATAATATAACTTTCCTTCCAGGGCTGCCCTCTCGAGCAGCATGCTACCCCACATTTGGCACTGAGGAAAGGACCCTCCCATCTGTCAAAATCTAATCCTATCACTTTGCAACTTCAGCCTTTCAGGCAACTTAAGTGTCAAAGACCACCATTCTTAACACTAACAGATGTTCCAAAGCTATTACTCCAAACCTCAGGTAAAGATAACTATAATTTTGAATTAAAACTAGAGAAATTCATCAAACAAGTAAAAAAGTAAATAAACCTTTCAGACTGTCGCAGGTTAAAATTTTAAGATTGTACACTCAACCTTGAAGCTTTTAAAATTAAAGGAAATTAAAATGCATATTATCACATTCTAATAAAGCAAACTGGATTTATATTGTAAGCATTTTTATATAGCACATAATTCTGTCACAAAAAGTTTATATTACTACCTCAATATGCACTCAAGTACTAAATCATTATGCTTAAGTTACTAAAAGAGTTTTAGAAAGAACTCTTAATTGCCTGCTCTTACAATTTAGCTCTTATTTCACATCTGAACTCTTCTGAAAAACTACGCATAGGATGAAGAAACAGCATTAAGAACTGAAAGATGAAGAAAAGGAGAAAAGAAAATATGAGCGGTAGAGGAGGCAATGTAAAAAAAATCTATGAATAAGGAAGGTAGAGGAGTAAATAGAGCAGGAGCTAGAAAACTAACACTCCACCTCCTTAAATTTGATAATATCTCTTTTTAGAGCACAATTAAACATTTCTCTGTGCACAGTGTTGATTCGCCGCACAAGGAGACAATAGCCGCAGTAGCAGTGATGGTCTGTAAAGTAAATGGGGTGGGGAGTGAGGGGGTAAGAAAGCGCCAACGGACAATGAAGCAAGTCGAGATAAATGCATTAAGAGGTAAGTGGCCAGCAATAGTGGCAACTTCTGGAGGACAGAGAGAGGAGTTACCTTTCGGTCTTCTCCTTAGCAAATGCCCATTGAAAGTGTGTGTGTGTGTGTGTGTACACGCCCGCGTGGGTGCATGTGCTGCACACGTGGATGGGGGTAAGGGCAAAAGGGGAGGCAAGTGTGGAATCCCCCGAAGAGAAGAAACAAGAACAGCTCCTTGAACCACCATGGAGGAGGATGCTGCATCAACCTTCCAACCTTAGTCCTAGAACGATGACTCTCATTCCCTCAGATCAAATCTTGCTTTAATCAACTCCAAGGAATTGACACAGGAAGGTATTTTGCTATCCTGAATACTACTTGCTTAAAATAATCCATTAACTGGGGCTCAGGAATATTTATGGGACAGTGGCTATCATTGACTCAACTTGCATTTAAGACAGGAAAACAGACAACCAGACCCGTTTAGTGATAGCAAATAATGTTGTTGACGGGCGGGGGGTGGTGGGGAACAGTAACAGAACACAGGTGTAAAGAGTAAAAACACAGCTCAGCCTTTGTCAATGAAGTAACAACAAATTCTGCTCTGAAAAAAAAAACAAAACACCATTGCTTCTCCACTTCTTTGTGAAAGAAGCCGATTTTATTCTTGCTTCAATACTTAAATCTAGAAACAAAGAGATATATCAATTAATCCTTATAAACTGTTTCTAGGAGCTTCATTTTCCTCAAGGAGTTAAAAGAAGCCTTGACCACTACACAAAGAATATGAAATCTCTGCACTAAATTGCTAACACATATCTCCAATTAGATTTAAAGACATTTTTATAGCTTTTATGCCAAGTTTCTATTACTAGATGCTAAAGAATGTGCTGTAGCACTTAAAAGCACTAAAGCTGCCTAATCATGCTGTTGATAACAATGCTTTATGATTATATCTCAAGGAAAAGAAGGAATGAGGCTTTTACACGCTTTTGTTGTTACATGGTAATGTTGAACAGAAACAAAAACAAATAGCAAGACCAACCAAAAATCTTTTGTTTTTTCTTCTGATACTCTCATCTAGAGGCTAGGAAATCAAAAGTTATAATTGGATTTTTACTCATCCTTTGGAATAAATTCAGCTTAAAGCTTTTAGAGGCTCTACAATTAAGAATAACCTAAAATAGCAAATGTATTCATATTTTCCAAATTTGTATATGTCTAAACTATGTAAAATCATACCTATAAAGGAAACAGGTAAAGTATAATGAGAATTTTTGATTAGGATTTCATTAGTAATACCAATGCAAAAAGAAAGAAGTCAACTATTTATTAATAAGGGACAGATTTCCCACTACTGGGATTTATTCTGAATTCATTTTAAGACTAGGAAGCTGTGATCTAAAAATCTCTCCTCTAAAACAGTTCAAAGTTGAAATCATAGTGCTAAAAAAAGAAGGATTAGGAATCTATGAACAGCTCTTAGTATATATAAACCATGTAGATCCTAGCTATTGATTTATAATTTTGACTTACCATAATGCATGACAAATGATAACATGCTTGATAGCATATCTATTTGGGGTAAGAATAATGGCTTAGAGATTTCAATCAAGCTTATGAGTTCCTTTTCATTTCTCTGTTTGGTGTGTGCACTTCTTAAAAATACACAAAACATATCAAAACAGAAATATACTCACTAAAATTTAAGGTTACTCCAACAAAAGGGTTAATTAGGGAAACAAATTTTCCGAGACTGTTAATAATGGGAATGACACATACTATGTGCCCATAAGTAATTCTCAGGTATCTTTGATCTTCAGCCCCACGCGGTTTCTGTTGCCTACCGTAGCCTGGCCTCTGGGACTCTCTCAAAACCAGACATCTGGCTACTTTGTTGTTTTAGACTAATCTCCTCCCAGGAGAGCTAAAGAAATGACACCAGGCAAGGAGGGTCCTGGCAAGGGAAAAAACATTACAGTATTAGCAGATTTCTTTTTGAGTGAATGAGAGTATCAAAATTGTCTTCAAATTTCTACAGGGGTCTTAGGAGCTCTTCTGTTCTGTGGTTTTACTCTAGCGTAATTTAAATAGGATGTATATATTATATCTTTAAGTCTCATCAATCATCTTTAAGAATTTACTGAATGTTAATCATAGACTATTATAATATGTAGGAGAAAGTTGTGGGGAAAAATACAAATCAGATTAATTCTTCACCCATCTGTTAGGGTTGGGTGATGACTGATAAAACAAAGATTTTAATTGTCAGCTGAAGGGTTACACCAAAATTGTGGGACAATGTCTAAGATTTGCAAATACAGGCACATGCCTCCCATTATGCCAACTCCCTATCCTGTTTCTTATAACTGGGATTTTTTGAAAGAACCTTAGCTACCAATCTACCAGAAAGGTTTTATTAAAGTAGGCTTCTGCAAAGTGCCTCTGAGGAAACCAAGAAAGAGCAACAAGAAATAATACAAGCTTTTTAAAAAAAAATAGTTGAAGTCAAGGACAAAAATGTTGGGTTTGTAGTGAAAATATCATAAATGTTTTCCCAAAGGGAACGAATAATCATCGACATCTTAATACATTTTTAGGTACTATTGTTCGATCTCAAAAATCTATACGGTCTGAGAAAGAAAATATAATTTACCATTTACACAAATAGAATATAAGCCAAATGGGAAAACTGCTAAATTTGTAAACTTTTATATTTTATCCTAAAATTTCATTTTATCTATTTCTAATACATGATTATAAATTTAAGTAATATATAAAATCAAATGTTACATTGCAATTTGATATTTATATTGTTCTACAGGGTGATGGAAAACTCACAGATTGCTAAAATGCCCCATGCACTCATCTCAAGTCTATTGTTAAGAGAGATTACTCATTTTATGTTTCAATTGTCTTTGGAATAATGTAACTATATAATGACTTCTACTTTGTAATATATTTCATGGGTTAACAGTTCTAATACCCTATTTTATCATAATAGTACCTACTCTGTTAACATCTGTTATGATTACCAAAACATAAAAATTTTCAGAAAGTAGACATAGAAATTACAATCTTATGCAATCATAAGTCATTCGTGATTAATTTCCCAAGTAAAAACAAAAGAATTATGTTAGAGTGAAATAAGCCAGTCATAAAAGGACAATATTATATTATTCTATTTATATGAGGTTTCTAGAATAGTCAAATTCATAGAGACATAAAGACATAAAGGTGGTTGTCAGGAGCTAGGAGAAAGGGGAAATAGGGACTTATTGTTTAATTAATAGATACAGAGTTTCAGCTGAGGAAGATGAAAAAGTTGTAGAGGTAGATGCTGGTGGTCACACAACAATGTGAATGTACTTAATACCACTGAAGTACACTTAAAAACGGTTTAAGTGATAAATTTTTTATTGTGTACATTTTACAATTCAAAAGAAGTTACAAAAATAATATCAAAACTCAAAGACAATGAAAATGGAAAGAGATCTTTTATTTCAACTGTCTCCTCTTGACCAAAGATGCATAAAGTTTGTGAGAAGCATTACCAACCCCATTTTAATTTACATATTTGTATTACCAACATTCAAGAAACAAAACAAAAGCATTAAATCAGTTCTAAAACACATTAGCAAAATGGATTCTAGAAAGAATGTTTCCAAAAATTCCCTTACATGTCTGGAGTTTTATACTTTGTATCAGGAGTATTGCTGCTAAGTAACAAAACTATTTCTCAATATTACTCTGTATTTTTAGGAGAATTCAAAGAGTTAGAAAATTCAAGACAACCAGAGATTGTTTTATACTACCATACACTAGTAAGTTATAACAGGCCCAAAAAGTAATTCAGTTCTTAAAGTACTTAGAGATCATATTATTTTAAATAATATTCAGTATAGTTCCAATGTTAGATATATTTTATTGTATTCTATTATTTGAAAATTACAGCTTTATATATTTTATATAATTGTTCTTAAGTTTTAGATGCATACAAAAACAACAACAAAAAAAAACACCAAATAAGAATAGCTTATACAAGAGATATGTCCATTTCTCCTTCATGTAAAAGAAGTCCAGAGGTAGGCATTCCAGGGCTGGCATGGCAGTTCCGTACTCAAAAGGACCCAAAGTTCTACTTTTCCTTCCCCACTACCATCAACTGGCTATCTCATGGCCTAAGAATGCTCCTTGAGCTCTAGCCATTGAATCAAAATTCCAGTAAGCAGAAGGAGGAAGAAAAAATGAAGGTTGTACTAACCCATTTAAGGAGACAACATGGATATAATATAAAATACTTTCATTTACATCTCAAAGGCCAGAATTCAGGCACATGGCCAAATAGAATATCAGGAAGTCTGGTATAGATTGTATTTTAGCTGGGTGGCAGTGTGCCCAGCTAAAAGTTGGGGTTCTATTCTGAAGATGAAAAGGGAAAAGATATCAGAAAGCAACCAGAGGAGATACATCAGCAAGGTGGCTGAACAGAAATTCCTAGCAATCTTCCTTTCCCACAAAAAAACACCCAAACAATGAATACACAACTGTATTTTGACCAACATAACTAAAGGAGAGCACCAGAGAATAACAAAGAAGCAGCAGAAATCATGCAGAACACAGAAACCAGGGATGACCACACAGAGAAGGGAAAAAAACTTCAGGCCTCCTGCCCACTGGAACAACAAGCCTCCAGCACACAGAAGCAACTGCACCTCCCAGCACCACAGCTGACGTGACACTCCACCCCCAAGGATCCAGAGACTCCGCTAACCCCTGTATCTATGCTTTCTGGGTCAAGGCAAATGCAGTAACTCCCAACCCAGGGAATCAGAGCCTTAGCAGAGCCATACCCCTATACCCACCCCCACGCCATGCCAAATAGGCACAGAACCACACCTACCAGGAACTAGGCTAATCCTTCTCAGTCCAAGCTGCTGAGGCACCCTGCCTCTCGAGGGAGTGGAGTCATGGCTGCACTGCTCCCAGTCCCCAAGGGCCCAAGCCAAAGTGGCATCTTACCATTCCTGGGGCCTTGGTGATGCTGCACTTTGCCTCACAGAGCCTGTGCTACTGCCATGTCTCACCATCTCAGGGAACAGAGTCACCACTGCATTGTACCTTATCCCCTGGAGCCTGAGCCACCACTGTGCCCTGTTGGTTCCAGGTCCCAAATTGCAGCCATGCTCTGTTTTCTGAGCCTGAGCCTCTGGAGCACCTCTTCTCCTCCAAAGTTGTGCCAATACCCTGCCACCTGGGGCAGAACCACAGCGACATCCCAGCCTGGGGATTGAGCAGCTAGGGTATGCCTAAGAGTAACAGACAACAGCTTAGTGGTAGAACTGCATCTAATCATGTCTTAGGGAGTGAACCTGCTGTGCCTCAAGCCCCAGGTGCTATAGTAATTTCAAAAGACTCTGAGCACAGCAATCCAGGTCCACAGTCACTCCACACACCTGTGCCACGAATCCCAGTGCTGCTATGTCTGCCTGTGAGCTATATCAGACACAACACCAAAAGAGATCTCCTCAGCTGAAACTGCAAGCTGCCAGGAAGACAAAAATGGAAGGATCTCTAAAGCCCTTGCCCTAATAACTTAAACAGCCACTGCCACTGCTATAAAAACTCCTGCAGTCTAGATCGTAGAGACACCTGCAGTCATTGCTAATACTGATCACAACTGAAGAAGGTGCAAAAAGACATCACCACTGCACTCACATAGAACCAGAGCCACTGCAACCTGCCCAACCAGCACCCTCAGGTGCTGCAGGGGAAAGTCTTCCCCTATGAAAGCCACTGTGTAAAGTTTAGAAGAGCCAGACATCAATGGAAGGATGCAAGAAACATGAAAAAGCAAATAAAAATGACACCAGCAAAGGAACACAAAAATTCTTCAGTAACTGACCCCAAAGAAACAGAAATTTGTGAATTATCTGAAAAGGAATTCAAAATAATGATCTTAAGGAAACTCAGCAAGGTGTACAAATAGATGATTCAATGAACTCAGAAAAACAATTCAAGATCTGAATGAGAAATTTAATAAAGAAATAGCATAAAAATGAACCAAACAGGAATCTTGAAGCTGAAGAATTCAATCAATGAAATGAAAAATTCAATAGAAAGCTTCAACAGCAGACTAGATTAAGCAAAAGAAAGAATCTATAAAGCTGAAGTGAAACTTTTCAAATGAGCCAGTCAGAAGAGAAAAAAAAAAAGAAAAAAAGATGAAAAAGAGCAAAGACAGTGACAGCCAATGGCACTTATGAGATACCATTAAGGAAATAAATTTTTAAAACAATTTTTTATTGATGCATAATGGATGTACATAGTTTCAGGGTACATGTGATAATTTAATACGTTCATGTAATTTGTAAAGATCAAATAGGTGTACTTAGGATATCTGTCACCTTAAATATTTATCTTTTCATTTTGCTATATACCTTCAAATAATTCTCTTCTGGCTATTTTGGAATATACAATGCATTATTGTAAACCGTAGTCACTATACTGATCTATCTAACGGTAGGTCTTATTTTTTCTATCAGACCCATATTCGTACCCATTAATCAAAGTCTTTTCATCCTCTCCTCCCCTCTAAACTTCCTGGCCTCTGGTAACCACCAAACTACTCTTTTTTTTTCATGAGATGCAATTTTTTAGCTCCCATATATGAGTGAGAACATATAATATTTGTCTTTCTGTGCTTGGCTTATTTCACTTAACATACTGACCTCCAGTTCCATCCATGTTGCTACAAATGAGAGGATTTCATTCATTTTTATGGCCAAATTATATTTCATTGCACATACACACACACATACACACACACCACATTTTCTTTATCCATTCATCCACTGATGGGCACTTAGGTTGATTTCATATTTCATATTTCGTTGAACTATTCACAATAGCCAAGATATGGAAACAACTAAGTGTCCATCAACAGATGAGTGGATAAAGAAACTGTAGTACATACATATAATATATATTAATATTCCATGGGGGATATAATTATAATATATATCCCCCATGGAATATTATTCAGATCTGAAAAAAAATGAGATCTTGCCATTTGACACACAACATAGATGAGTCTGGAGGACATTACACTAAGTGAAATAAGCCAGACACAGAAAGAAAAATATTATATGATCTTGCATGTGGAATCTAAATTTTTAAAAATTCAAATATATAGAGATAGAGAACAAAACAGTGGTTACCAGGAGTGAGGGAGGGGGAAGAAAAGGAGAGATGTAGATCAGAGTATACAAAGTGGCAGATATGTAGGATAAACAAGTCTAGAGAGCTAATGTACAACAGGAATACTATAAGTAATAAAATTGCACTGTATATGGGATTCATGCTAAATAAGTAGATTTTAGCTACTCTTGCCACATAAACAAAAAGAAAAAAATGGATAATTCTGTGAGATGAAGGATACGTTAATTTGCTTCACTATCCTAACCTTTTTACTATTTATATGTATCCTGTAACATCATGCTGTATGCCTTAAATATATACAATAAAATTTATTTAAAAAACAAAAAAGAAAGTAACCAGAGGTGTCCAATACATATATTAACTGGGATATTCAGTTAAAATGCATCTACTATTGTAGGTAAATAAACAGGTTCAAAACAAAAAGAAAACAAAGTCATTACTATTACTGGTATTGGATTAGCATAATTCAGATGAAAAAGTGTCAGTTATCAATAAATCAGCATGATGAAAATAAGAAATTTTATATTGGGTCAATTTGATAAAATAATATCCAATTAAAGAGATAGACACAAGGAATTAATTTCCTTGCAACCAAATGAATTTCCTTTATTTCCTTAAGTATGAATTGAGTACTTAATAAATAATACAAGGAGATCCTTCCAATGAGTTAACGTTTTGTGTTACCTTAAACAGAGTCAAATATGGGGACCAGAACATAACCTTAGATATGAACTAACGTCAATGATTTTCCACTACCACATTCCCTCTCTTGCCCCCACTGGGAAAAAAACAATATATAGGAAAAGAAGCAAAAGAGTAAAAATTCGGATAACCAAACCAATTTCCTGTTGAGCCTATCTCCTAGACCAGATGGAGAATTATATACAGAATCACACAGGAGGGAGTTTGAGAAGATTATCTCACTCGACTGTGACTGGAGATTTTTGAGGTATAGATATAGCCCAAGTTCCTCTTGGCTTATTATCCATCTCCTTGGCTTCTACAACATCCAAACAAAGCTGCAGTGATTCATATTGAGGGGAGTCTTTGGAAACAACACTTTGAAGAGTAGGTGGCTGCCTCACAGAAGTCCCTAAGGGGCATGACAGCAGCAGCAAGCTTTGAAATGGACCTTGTGGTCACAGCAAAACAGGGTCATACAGTCTAGAATAAGCTTCCTAACATCTTGGTGCTGAGGGCAGGATGCCTTAGGGAGTCCCAGTGGCTCCTGGAAACACCTGTTATATACAGAGCCAGTGTTCAAGTCAATCCCCTGTCCTCCTAGAAGACCTTCAGAAAGTATTATTGCCAGAGCAGAATAACAAACTGGGATAGCTTTTGGAAGAAGACATAGTATCAGGAAAGCATGTACTTTAGTCATTTTAAGTCCAAGTTCAGGATTTGGAAATCTGAGAGGAAGTCCTGCTCTGACTGAAAAACAGTTATGTCCAGAGAAAAGGACCACAAAGAGGACAATGACAATAAGGTTAATGACAACAACATGGATGTCACAGGACCATGCAAGGTTCTTCTAAAGACTCTAGCTCAGTTAAGACCTGTTAGCGGAGGAACTAAAATGCACCAGAAAAGAGGGAGAGAAACAATGATGAAAGTAAAGAAAGAAAAAAAGGAAAGAGAAGG
>RJWJ010031171.1:0-19408 GCA_004363605.1 Indri indri
CATTTGTTATTCTTGACCCATTTGACTCCAAGAACTTGGATATATAGTCTGGATATGTAGCTTGATGTTTTTCACCAAATTTGAGGCATTTCATCTACTTTAGTCAAATAATTTTTCTGATCTTTCTCTCCTAACTTCCTGGGACCCCAATTGTTTAAACATTAGATTTGCTTAATAGTGCAGTACAATTTACTGTTTATTTTTTTAAATCATTTTTCTTTGTATTCTGAAGATTGGATAATTTCTACTGATCTGTCTACATATTAATTGACTCTTTCTATTGCAGCCTCAAATCTACTATTGTTCACACTGTTTAGTAATTTTTTTTCCTTTGAAAATCTCTGCCTTTTATTTTCAGAAAAGAATTATAGACTCTATATTTTGCTAAGATTCCCTGTCAGTTTATTCATTATTAGCACTTTTTCTTTAAGTCCTTGAATCTAATTTCAATAGCTGCTTTAAAGTCTTTGTCTTCTGATTATAATGGGGTTTATCTTGGCTTCTTTTTCTAACCAATCATTATCTTATTTTTGTGTGATAAGGGTCATATATTCTTGTGTCTTCCCATGCTTACTATTAATAATTTTTATTGCATTTTGCATATTGCATCTGATGTATTAATATCATAGGGAATCTGAAATAGATTATCTTCCTTTCTAGGGTTTTATATTTTATTTCGTTAGGTAGTTTAACTTGGGGCAGACATTGTCATTGATAGATAATTTTTTCTTTGCTAGTGTTATTTTCTTTTTCTTTTATTTTGGAGCCTTAAATCTTTCCTCTTACTCTGTGCATGGTCTTTACTACTTGTTTGACTTTTCTATAGTTTCAACTAAATGCCTCAAATGCTTAGTGAGGTCTCTTCACTTTGGTTTGGCTACAATTCCAATGTCTTCCATTCAGCACTATTATTTGAGGGGTGTTGGTCATGAGTCCACCACTGATTTGTCAGCTTAAGAGTGGAAACTATGCTATGCTTTCCACGAAACCCTATGGACATTTAAAAGAATTCACAGTTTCGGAAAATATAGTACTCTTTCAGTGGTGATTTACTGAGAATAAGCTGGAATGAGACAATTTGTCCATAAAACAGATGTTTCCCTGCTACAAATATGCAACCAGTTTTCTCCAAATTCACAAAATGAGCCCACTCTACTTAAACAAATTCCAATCAAAAAATAATAGGTAGCTACAGTGAGTAATATCAAAGGTACATATTACACATGCTACTCATCATAAATTTTTCACATGCATTAGCTAATTTAAGCATCACGATAACCTTGAGGCAGGACAGGGGAGGTATTTTATTTACTAATGAAAAAAATGAGGCTCAGTGTGGTCAAGTGACTTGTTGAACATCACATAGCTATTTAATTATCCTATCCTATTTTGATTGCATCATTCTAATGCAGCTCCTTCAACACCACTGAAACATCAAGACACTTCGGTAAGTTTAAGTATATGATCAATAATTCAAGGAGCTGCTAATTGAATAGGGCAACATTTATGCATATGTTAAAAGGAATCGCTGCTCTAAGAAGTACTACCAGAGGTCATGTGACACTTGCAACTCAATCCACCTTGTCATAATCATTCCTCTAAATAAATTATTCAGATTAGGAATTGCATGCCCTTTTGCTTTAAGTAAAATGCAGATAAACACATTTTTTCTCAAGCTGCTCACTAAACACATTAATATGTATTTTCTCAAATATAATAAACAAATATACTTTAACCATGAACAGGTGAAGGCATCAGGAGAGCCCATTCAAGAACAAGGAAAGAGCAAATGAGTTTGCTGGTTTCAGTGAACCTATACTGTGAGGCCTGCACTTCAAGCATGTCCTTTCACAATAAACATCTCCTCGAGGCAGTGACACAGATGCTTTCACAGCAGAGTGACGAGCCGAAATGAGCACCTGAGGGAGCTATCAATGAACAGCAGACATTTGCTGGTGAGCTGGGATCAGTGACTTTAATTCCAAAAGTAAAATGATCTTTGAAAAGGAAGAAAAGTCACTTTTGTGGGATCCCTGTGTACTGTGTAACTAATTGGGTGTGAGAGCCAGCTCCTTTATTGGGGAAGGAATCACAACATTCACCTACTTGAAATGTTTGGATAACATTACCTTTTCTGCAAAACTTCAGGAAAAGGAGAGCCTTGAGTCTTCAAACTCTAAAGGAAGTTTTTTGTTGTTATTGGTAATTGAGGAGTGGAGAAGTGAGAACAAGAAGTGTCCAAGTGATTATGATGTTTTTTCCTTCACATTTAAACTAGAAGAAGATGCAAAGAAAATGAATTGAATATATAGATTTAAATCAACAACAAACGAATAAGGAAAAAATTATAAATATGTCAATATTATTATTTAAACCAAGTATCTACAGAGTATTATTGTTAATTAAAGAGCTGTCATCATTAATACCGTTTGGGTGTGAGCAGAAATAGTTCCCCATCTTGGAGTCACATAGGTATTCATTCAAACACCCAGCATCTGCTTAAAAGCTATGTGGATTTTGGAATACACATGAAGTATTTTTGGTCACAAAACAACAAACGAAACAAAGCAACAACCTTAGCAACATAAGCAAAGGTATTGGTGTTTCTCATTGAATCCAATAAATAGTTGAATAATCAATTCATAGGAGGCATTAGAACCTAGGCATTTCCAGAAACTTCAACAATTGAATTTACAGGAATGTTTCTCTGGAATTTTGCCATTAAAAGTCTCAGTTGCAGTTGATTGTCACAGTAATGCTCATATGGAAGAGAGGTTGACTCGCTGAACATCTTGTTAAGATGAAAGACATGCACCACATGTACTCACCATCAAACTGGTACTAATTGATCAACACTAAGGTGCTCACATGGTAGTAATACTCACTGGGTGCCTATCAGGTAGCAGGGAGTGGGGTTGGTAAACCCATAGCTAATGGAGACGGGGCACTCTATATGGGGATGGTCCTGGCTTGATCGAGGCAAATGCATTTCCTGTAACCAAAATGTTTGTACCCCATAATATCCTGAATTTAAAAAAAAAATGCTGACATAAAAAAAAGATGAAAATATTGAAAGGAAGCTTGGTTTATTGATTCATGTTACCTTTGGGCCACAAATTCAGAAGTGGTAAAAGGTCAATTGCAGATGTATTTTTTTTTCTTTTTTCTTCTACAACTAATTAGATTGTCCTCCATCATAGCAACCCTCAGGTACCTGCTATATAAACTTGTCCTCATTGCCAATCATCTGTTTTTATTTTCTTTACTGATTTTCAGTACTAATTATGTCTAAAATACCAAATATTTCCAAATTATTTAATTCTTCCCTCCACCACCTGCAAAGAAAACCCCAGCTAAAAAGACAAAACCTTCTCTCCCAAGGAGTTAAAGATAACCAGGGTTCAGCTTAAGATACTTTAAGATAAAAGCCATAGTAAGCTCATGTTAAAAAAAAAAAAAAGAAAGAAAGAAAGAAAGACAGCAAGACAGCAGTCACCACACTGGCTTGTGGTCAGAGAGCTTGCCATTGTTTGTAGCTCTCAAGAGTAACCAGGAAAGTACTAGGAATACTTGAGTTCATGTGTTTTTAAGCCTGATTGTTTGTGATTTCTATTGTGTCCAGCTATCACTGAATGTCAGAATGTCTTCTTTTTAAAAAAAAATATGAAGAAATGTGACCTAGGCTACCCCTCTGTAACATGAGGTAGAGAGAGAAGACAGTGAGATATAATGCTGAGAGCACATTGATACTCTTCTCTGCATCATAAAATACCTTTATTTATCTTAACAGAGGCAAAAATAAAGACTGATATGTACATTTCCACATTTATGATGCATTCTTTTAAAGTTGCAATCTCAGGTTGAAGTTGGAAATCTAATAATGTTAATTTTCATTACTGCTATCATATGCCTTTGAGGAAATCTTTCATTCTTTGACTCCCAAAACATTTCTATCATTTCAATAGCAGATACTGAGTCAGGAAGGGCAAATTCAAGATTAAATAAACAAGAAAGCCGCAGCTAAGTCTGTAAAGAACAGACCATTTTTTACACTATCTTTAAGCAAGATTTTTATCCTCTCCCTTTTCCACTGTGACACCTTGTTACTGGTGCTGAAAGCCTATTATTTCCACACATTGGCTAAGTGCAAGAAAGCAAGGTATTTAAAAAGGTCATTAGCATCTCTCTGATTTGGTAGTTATACAAGTTGACTGCAGTCCTTGTCAGTTCTTTTCCTCTGGTTAATTCTACCTTCCTGAAGTCCTCCTAACCAACAGTTTAACACAAGATGTTGCTGTATCAAGTGCCTGCAGGTAATAAGGAAAATGAGGCATCTTGTGTGTAACGAAACAGAAAGAATATTGGAAACTGGAGAGTGTATGGCCACCTACAGTGAGCAGAAATTCAAGCCCGGTGCCAGAATTTGAAGCAGTAACTAAAATGTCTTGAGTTTCAATTGTGGACAAGCTGTTTTAAAAGCGTTAAACACTTTGTTGGTCAAACATCATAGATCGTTGATCTGAATTATATTCAAGAGCTATGAGTCTGGGATTTCTGTGAGCCAAGAACTCCCTGAAAACAGGCAAATGGTTTCTAGTTTTTTCTTTTTTTTTTTTTTTTTTCCACAAGCCCCACCAGAGTGGGTTCATGGTTGCCCGTCAGGAGAAACTGACTGATCAGGAGATGGACAGCTCCTATCTAGGAACAAAGCAAAATAAGATGGACATAAGCCATTATTACAGAGTCTCTTGGTGTACTCCTAGACTGGGGGTCAGTTAGCATTTGCCCCTCCCTGGCTCAGTGATGTGAGTACTAAGGGGAAGAAACCTCTCCTCCCATTCCATTTTCCAGATGTGTGCTCCTCCTGCCAGTCACCACACACATTCACCTTGGGACTTAATCTATATTCACATGAACCAATTCTTTATTCTATATATAATAAATAAAAATATATATTATGTATATAATATATAATAAAATATATATTATATAGTATATAATAAAGAAAACATATATTATAGAAAAATATATACATATATAATAAAGAATTGGTTCATGTGAATATGGATTAAGTATCAACGTCTGCAGTTGGCAAGCTAGAGATCCAGGAAAGCTGATAGAACAGTTCCAGTTCAGAGGCCTAAAGGTTCAACACACATGAAATGCTCATGTTTTGGTTCAAGTACCAAGGCAAGGAAGATATGGCATTTCACCTCAAAATAGATAAGGCAGGAGTTCTCTCTTACATATAGGAATCAATCCACCTCTTTGTTTTATTCAGGACTTCAACTGATTGGAAGAGGCCCAGCCCACAATCTACTTTACTTAGTCTACCAATTCAAATGTTAATCTCATCTATAATTGTATTTGATCCAGAATAATATTTGACCAAATGTCTGAGCACCCTGTGGTTCAGTCACATTGACATGCAAAATTAACCATCACAATATTCTCTGTAGAAATATAGGAAGTTTCACTTTCTTTAGTTATTTCAATCAGTAGAACTCTCACATAGTCACGCTGAAATCTAACACTGGCCATTAATTGTTCCCTTGCTAAGAACTGGAGCTGCACCAGCATCTAAAGGTGTAGTTTGTTTCTGAAAAATTGGGGAAAGGCCTTCTTCATTTCTGAATCCGATTATTGTGGTACCCTCATTGTCTGAGCTGTTGTGAAAACTGGATTACCTTAAAGCAAAGCTATCATGAAGATAGGAAGCTTGGTCTTGAACTGACTATGTATGTAGAAGAGAATCTGAAGTGGATTTATACCTAAGGATATAGGGTTTTTTCTTCCAGATGCTTCGCCTGGCAACTTGTATTTGAGGGCCTGTATAAGTATGGACTCAGGACCCTCATACCTATTCCACTCAAGTGTTGTATAGCCCTGCCTCTATTCACCACCAGCTTGGGATAATTACTTCCTTGTGCCAAGAAAAATCAGCTAACATTGCAGAAGAGACCTTACAAGCAAGAAGGGATTCAACAGCACATCAAATAGATAATTTTTCATGATCAAGTGGGTTTCATCCCATTGCAAGGATGATTCAACATAAGTGAATCAACAAATATGATTCACCACATAAACAGAAGCAAAAACAAAGACCGTATGATCATCTCAATAGATGCAGAAAAAGCATTTGATAAAAGCCAGCACATTTTACTATAAAAACCCTCAACAAACTAGCCATAGAAGGTACATACCTCAAAATTATAAAAGCCATATATAACAAACTGACAGCCAACATAATACTGAATGTGCAAAAGTTGAAAGCATTACTGCTAAAAACTGGAGCAAGATAAGGATGCCCACTGTCACCACTTCCATTCAACAAAGTACTGGAAGTCCTAGTCAGAATGATTGGGCAAGAGAAAGAAATAAAAGTCATCCAAATCAGGAAAGAGGAAGTCAAACTATCCCTGTTTGCTAACAATACGATTTTGTAACAATATGATTTAGAAAACCCTAAAGACTCCAGGAAAAGATTCCCAGTGATGAATAAATTTAGTAAAGTCTCAGTTTACAAGATTAATGTACACAAATCAGTAGCATTTCTATATACTAATAATAGTCAAGATGAAAGTCAAATCAAAGTTTCAGTATCATTTACAATAGCTACAAAGAAAATAAAATACCTAGTAATATATTTAATCAAAGAGGTGAAAGATCTCTACAAGGAGAACTATGAAACACTGAGGAAAGAAATCATAGATGATACAAACAATTGGAAAAACATCTCATGCTCACGAATTGGTAGAAACAACATTGTCAAAATGTCCATATTACCCAAAGTAATTTACAGATTCAATGTAATCCCCATCAAAATACCAATATCATATTTCAGAGATCTGGAAAAAATAATTCTTTGTTTCATTTGGAACCAAAAAAGACTCCAAATAGCTAAAGTAATCTTAAGCACAAAGAACAAATCTGGAGGCATCCCATTACCTGACTTCAAATTGTACTACAAGGCTATAGTAACCAAAGCAGCATGGTACTGGTATAAAAGTAGAGACATATATCAATGTAACAGAATAGATAACCATCTAATTGTAATCAACTGATTTTCGACAAAGCAGATAACCACATATGCTGGGGAAAGCAAGCCATATTCAATAAGTGGTGTTGGGACAACTCGGTAGCCACATTCGGAAGTATGAAAAGACCACTATCTCTGGTCATATAAAAAATTATTTCAAGATGGATAAAAGACTTACATGTAAGGCATGAAACTATAAAAATTCTAGAAGAAAACACAGGAAACACTCTTCTAGACATTCACCTGGATAAAGAATTTATAAGAAAGACCACAAAGGCAAATATAGCAACAAGAAAAATAAAGAAATGGGACATAAAAAGCTTCTTCACAGTAAAGGAAGTAATCAATGCAATGATTAGACAACTTATAAAATGGCAAAAAATATTTGAAAACTATACATCTGAAAAAGGGCTAATATCCACAATTGACAAAGAATTCAAACAGATCAGCAAGAAAAAAACAAACAACCCCATCAAAAAGTGAGCACATTATTCTGTCTTCTTTTGAAAAGTTTCTGTTCATGTCCTTTGCCCACTTTTATGCATACACAAAGAGTGCAATGCACACCATCCGAGAGATAGACACACTTCAAACTCCGACTTGGGGGTGGGGGCAAGGGCAACATACGTAACCTAAACATCTGTATCCCCATAATATGCTGAAATAAAAAAAAAAAAAGACAGGAAAGTAAGTGCTCGCTTCGGCAGCACATATACTAAAATTGGAACAATACAGAGAAGATTAGCATGGAAATAAATTTTTAATATTAAAAAAAAGTGAGTACAAGTCACGAGAAGTCTTTCAAAAGAAGATAGACAAATGGCCAAGAAATGTCTGAAAAAAATCCTCAATATCACTAATCATCAGGGCAATATCAACTTACCTCTGTCAGAATGGCCATTATTAAAAAGTCAAAAAATAATAGGTACTGGCATCGATGCAGAGAGAAAGGAATGCTTATACACTGTTGGTGAGACTGCAAATTAGCACATCTATGGAAAACAGTATGGAAATTCCTCAGAGAAATAAAAGTTGACTTACCATCTGATCCAGCAATCCCACGACTGGGCACAAAGACATAAAAAGGACATTGGAAACTAAGAAGGGGTGAGGGTGGGAAGGGGGGTGAGTGATAACACTGATTTATAGAGTACAGTGAACACTATTCTGGTGATGGACACACTAAAGGTCCTGACTTATGCATTATACAAGATATTCATATAACAAAAATCTTTTTACCCCCTTAATATTTTGAAATAAAAAATAATGGGACTACAAATTCCAAAAATGGAATGCATCTGCAAACTAACATATGCACATATACATATTTAGGCACACATACACACTTTCTCTTTACTGATTGATTCACTTGCTTGTAGTACTTTAGGTCATACTTTTGAATCTAAATGTTCATTGCCCATGTTAATAATGATTTTAGACTGGTAAGTGTTTACTGAGTAAACTTTCTAAGACTTAATTCCTTTTGTAGATTCTTCAAAGTTATTTACTTCTTGATATGGTGGAGATATTTTATTTTCTTATCTTTATAGCACTTTATATTAACATTAGCAACTTTATTTTAGCAATGGAGATGATTAGGTATTTACAAAATGTAAGTGATTTGCCTGAAGTCTCACAAGCAGTAGAGACTATGGAACTGTTGAAACGGTTATACAACTTCCATCGCATGTTTTTTTGTGATTGGTTCAAAACATATACGTACACACGCACACACACACACACACACACACACACACACACACACCCCACAGAGTAACCCTTTTACTTTGTACTTAGCAATCTTAAGTTAAATGATAGCACATAAGAGACTGGGGTGATATAACATCCATGGATGTAATTTTAGGAACCCTAGGAAAATCCTTGCTGTACCCACCAAATAAACACCTTGCTAATTTGGTACTTGAAATGCCTTTAATAAAAAAAAAATGGAATATTCATGTCATTGTAAGAAATAAAGATTTAAATCCAATTCATGTGTTGCAAATCCACAGAAAAGTGTATGTCAGGATATTAACCACACAACTTTTTACTCAGAGATACAGACACCTAGTTTTAAGCTTGTCAAAGGAAAAAAATAATAATTCATCTGATCATGTTACTGAAAAATCTATACATGAGAAATAGCTGGATCTGAGAGTTCAAATTATGTTTTAAGAAACAGAGAAATAACATCCGAATACACTATTTCTATTTCTCTCTCTCCCCACTGCTTTCCTCTGTGATACTTTCATTCTCTGGAAGGTTCTCTCCTCTTGATAGGAAAGGCAATGAACCTTCCAGATTCACATGACGAGTTACAACTTGGGAACCTCAGAAGGGCAGAGGTCCTGTCTCTTCTGGCATCTAAACCTAGCTTGTAAAAGAGACCTCTAATTGCTCTGATTAAGAGACAGGGCCCTTTGACTGACTACTACACCCTATCCTTTATTGCGTTGTATCGGAGAGGAGCAGTTCTCAAAATGAAGGGTTGCACAAAAGACAAAACGTGTAACATTTCTTTAACAATGACTGACATTCAGGCTGGAGGTGGAATGAATTTATTATTCCTTCCTCAGGTTTGGATTTAAAAACACATACACAAAAACAAATTAAAAAATCATGAGAAAGAGCCCACCCATTGGAACAAAAACCATATAATGCAATGATATCAGGAGTAAAGCAGGAGTCTAGGAAACATGAGGATTCAGAGAAGCAAATAAAACCAGGCAAGCCCTTACTGTGTTTTGGGCCCTGTACATGCAATCCTCACAATGCTCTGACATTCATTTTATATATAGGGAAAACGGCATCAGAAAATGGGTTTATTCAATTCTTGTTTCTTTGCTTGTTTTTTCCCCTATCCCAAATATGTCTATATACCCACAGAGTCATTGAATAGCTAACAATAAACCTTAATGCTGCCTGTGTATACATGCATGTATGTGTGCATGCATATGTGTGTGTGTGAGTTTGGGGTTGGGAGGGTTCATTTATCTTTTACTGTGTAACACATTGCCTAAAGGCAATGGCTTAATGAAGATGAGTGATTATTCGTGCTTCCGTGTATTGACTATGATTTCTGTGCAAGTTTTCCCAGGTATCACTTTTGTGGCTGCGTCAGCCTGGGATTGGGCTAATGCAGCCCACAGTCACTGTGGGCTGTTGTCTGGGAATCTCAGTGCTCCACGGGGCCTCTCATTCCCCATAAGGTTAGCCCGGCTTCCTTATATATTGGTCACAGGACAGTGTTCAAGAGTGTGAAGGTGAAAGCCACAAGTCCACTTAAGACTTAGCTTTGGAAGTCTCCTAACACCACTTCAGACAAAACCTGCTAGCTAACCCAAGGCATAAGGCCAGATAGTTTCAAGGTTTAGCAAGTGGACTCTACCCCTTAAAGAAAGGATTGGCAAAGTCACATGGAAGACGGGGATGCGTACCAGCATGGGAAGAAAATATGTCCATATTTAGTGATCTGTCATATATATCAAAGGTAACTCCATCAGATTTCAAGGTTCAGGAAAACTAAGTCCTCCTGATTTATGCTCATTATATCTTAGATCTCTCCTAGATTGTTAAACCTAGATGTTTCTGAGATAAATGTCATATTCTATTCATCAGACAACACTGGTATTCAGTCAGTGACCACCCATGACCCATCTGGTGGTCAGCAATTCCATAAACTACATTTGCAAAAACTCAGCTTTTAATTTAGTAATGAACTTATTTATTCATCTTATTTTAGACTCTTGGCACATCAATTAGCCTTGGGATTGAAAGAGTAAGCACAAACATAATTTATTGCTTTGTCAAGATCATCAAACACCACATTGTTGTGCTCAGAACCCCTAATGTAGACTCATGAATTCACAAATCTGACAATTATTTATTGAGGCTATTTGCTAGTCAAGTTGGCTGTCCTTTACCTGGAGATTTTAAGGTGAATAATACCAGAATCTGAAATAAAGGTATTAATAAAGTACTATGGGAAATTACGTTAATGATGCCAGAGGTTACCCAGAGGGTTAGATGTAGGCAACATTTCTTGGGAGCTTACTGTGTGAACTAGCTTATGTGAAGTCTATAACTACCCTGTCAGTTAAGCATTAAGGCTACATGTTTGTAATTTTTTTTCTTTATAGTTTAGCAAGCCTAAGCTAAGCTCACAGACATTAAATAATTTTCTGAAGAACACACATAGCTAGTAAAGGCTGCACTCAATATTCAAAACCAGAAGATCTGACTGCAAACGCCTCATTTTATACAAACCTTTATAATCTATTCATAAGTTGGTGTCTATTGCATTAGTTATCTGTCACTACATAACAAATTACTGCAAACGTAACAGTTTGGAACAACACAGGTGTATTGTCTTGTAGATTTTGTGTGTAAAGAGTTCAGACATAGTTTAACTAGGTCCTCTGCTTCCGGGTCTCACCAGCTTGCACTCAAGGCATTGGCCAGCCTGGGTACTCATCTGGATGTTTTCCTGAAGAATTCCCTTTCAAGATCATTCAGGTCATTGGCAGATTTCATTTTCTCATGGCTGTAGAACTGAGAGCTTCAGTTTCTTGCTGTCAGCTGGACCTGGACACCATCCCCAGCTCCTAAAGGCTGCCAGAGTTACCTCCTACATGGCCCTCTTTATAGGCAGTTCACAACATGGTAACTTGCTACTTCAAAGCAAGCAGGAGAGCAAGAGTGAGTCAGCTAGCAAGAAGATTCTTATATAATACAGCATAATCACAGAAATCACAGACATGAACTCCCATCACCTTTGCCACATTCTATTCTAGGAGCAAGAAACAGGGTGCCTGCAATCAAGTGAAGAGAATTATATAAGATATGAAACTCAGAATATGTTCATGGGCCTGCCACAAAGTCTGTCCAGCACATTGGTGGCAGGCATTAGCATTGAATGGGAGTTCAAGTCATGGCATTGGAAGCTGACGAATTTTCAGGTGCCACAGGAAATGCACACACACTCACATACACACAAACACACCAACACACCCTTATATTCATATGCACACACACTCCTTCTAAGCGTCATGAAAACTTTTGCAAAAATATTTTAGTCCTGGCATCAAACTGTGGACTTTTAATCCAAAAGGAAATGGCCTCTATCTTTACTATCTCTTAGCAGAAATTTAGTGGGGGAGAAGGAATGGCTGTTAAGAAAAAGACAAGCAATTATGTTTCCCTGAAGACTGAAAAGCAGAAGACACACCTTTTATTAAAGACATTTGCAAGCCACAGAATAGTCCAAAACAAATACCCAGTAAATGGCCCCTGATAGAATTCTGTAAGGAAGGCAGCCTTGCAACCCATCAAAAGGTTAATTAGTTGGGCATATTCCAGAGAATAGAAAACCAAGATGAAGACCTCTTGAAGGACATCTCCAGGGTTTCTGCCAGTCACCAGGGACCTTTCTGGTCTTTGCATCTTTTTTTTTCACCTAATAATAGAAGTCTACTTTTTGGAGGTAAGAAAACCGGTTCCGCTGTAGTGACTAGGTCACACCAACACTAAGCTGTTTAGGAATAATAAGAAATATGATGAGACTATCGGGAAAGAATAAGATAACTCAGTGATGTGCCCAACAACACTGCTTCTGGAGCACAGAAAAATCAATATTGCAGCCAATCACACTGTCCTGGAATGTGGACTTTGGAGTCAGGCAGGTCTGAGTGGAAAAACTTGGTTTGCCACATTCTAGCTGTTTGAGCGTAACGCTATGATGTAATCCCTAATAAAAACTCTTCAAATTACAAACAAGAAAAGTCTGACAACTAAGGGTGGATTAAGCAAAAAACAAAATTGAATACTAAAATTAAATACTAATGATTAATTATTAAATATAAAAATATTTAAAGTAAAAATAATAAATGAAGATGTTAAACAGGTAAAGATTCTAGCAACCTTGGTGGATTAGGCATTATTAGATTCACTGTTCACTCTCTCTCTTCCCACTGACTTTTTGTGCCTTGGACTCATTCTCCTGTCTCATAGGCATGTCTCCTTTATCAGGAAGATGAACAAATACAGCTGCAGGAGTGTTGCCTATGACTGCTCTAGCAGAGAAGGTCCAAGGAAAACTTTGGGTCATGTGTCCATCCTTTTGGCTCCAGAGGGTGGGAGTTCTCTGGCTGGCTTGTCCTAGGTTACTTACTAAACCTTGAGATCCAGGTAGCAGGGTCCTGTGATTGGTAGCTCTACCAAAACAGAATTGATTAGTGAGGGAGACACACACAAAAAATCAACTAACCATTACAGGAAGGTCTATTTACTTAAATATTTTATAGATTTTTTAAAAAAAGCCTAAAGTTTAAAGCATTCAGTAACCTGTAGGTCATTCACATATAAGTGAGAGAGCAAGATTTGATTTGAGGCCCGATAATATTTACTACCTCTTTGAAGAGCTAATATTAATATACTGTGTGTTGAATTCAGAACATCCTAAAAATAGTAAAGATGTTCCAAACTCTTCTCATCGACTCTGAGAGTGAAAAAGATAAGGAATATTTGAATGGAATAAGAATTATAAAAGACTTCTTGGCAGAAAGGAATCTTACGTGGATTTGAAGAAAGGTGCAGGATTAACTAAACAGAAAGGTAAGGGAAATGCTATTTTTCTTAATTGGTTTTAACGACAACAACAACAAAACAAGCAAACACTTTGTTCAGAGGTTTATTTCTAGCTGAAATGCTATGGATTTTAGGCTTAAAGTGAAGTGGGGTCACTTTTCCTGCAGTTGAATTATCACGAAGCTAAGAGCTAAAAAGAAGCAGGTTCCAGCCAGTCTCTGTTGCCTCATCTAGAAAGTTATGGCACCAACACCTGCTGTCCCATGACAGAGTCTCAGGAAGTTCAGTCTGGTGAGGAAATTTCAAAGTATGTTCAAAACCTGAAAACACTATTTGAATGGATGAGGGTATTATTATCACAATGTATGCTTCCTGTTGTGCATGATATGTGCCATTGTTTACTAATATCATTTCCAAAATCAGAGAGAAAATGGGTCTTTATCACAATAGTGGTTTTATAGCTTGGTAACAGAAAAGGCAAATTTTGAACCAACTAATTTACCTACAATTTCTAATCTGTTCCTACATATTATTATTATCATTATTTATTCCGGTGAAGAAAACTTTTGTAATTAGTCCTATGGAATAGAATGCTTATAGATTAAATACTCAACAAAAGGGTTTGCTTTAATCCAAATTAAACCTATTATTAAAATATTTATTACTCTTCAGCAAGCAGAGATATACTATTGGCTTTCTCCATGTGGGTTCTTCATTTGTATTCCTTGGCATTATTTCTCCGGAACCTTTTTTTAGTATAAGCTAAGCAATCCTTTTCGCTTTTCTTTGTAAGAAATCTCTCCTTCTCCCAAACGTCTCCAGTCATCTTCAGAGCTTTCTTCCTATGTAATTCCAGATAAGAACGGGGCATTGATTTATAGTGAGTCTTCACCCTCTGCCATGGAGAAACAAAACAAAGTGCTACATCCTGTGAATAATTACTTTAGAAAAGAAACTCAGAATGCAGCAGGATAAAGCAATGGAATTCATGCTTCATCTTACTCATTTTGACAGGTGCTGGTATCCAGGTCTAATTGTGCTCCTATTAAAACTGAAGGCAGAGGCTGGCAAAAAAGAAGAGACATATTGTTAAAGCAACTCTCACTGCAGCTGAAAGACTGTTACATGTAGGAGGGTACCAAGCTATCTTCGTTTATCTTGGCAAATTACTGATCAGGAAGGGGATTCTGAACGATTTTGCACATGTCGAATTATCATTGAATAAGTAAATAACCCTCTAACCACTATCGCGTACGTATCCAACGTTCCCATTGATGTTCCCATGACTGAGTGTGCAGGTTGACCTGTGGTCTCAGGTCAGCGCTCCCTCTGCGGAGGGGCAAGGAGCCTGTGGAGCTCAGGATGTAGGAAATGAAGGCAGAAAGGTCCTCCTTTTTCTTTCACTCCATTTCTCTCTGGGGAAAGAAATGCTAAAATGTGCTAAAAAAAAATAATTAGAAATATTGGTAGGTAAGATAGAAAAATATAGAAAATAAAGTCAAAAAAGTCTAAATAATAAATTAAGATACAGACTTTTAAGAATATTACTTACCAAGTAACAACCGACACATTTAAAAGCAGAAATTGTTAAAATTAAAAGCCAAAAATTATTAAATGAAAAGCTTCTAGGGAGAGGGTCTTCGGGCAAGGAGAAATGGGGTGGGAAATTGTTACTTTTCATTAAAATTCCACAGATTTCTTTTACCATGCCATGTATTACTTTGATACATGTAATTAATAAAGGTACTTTAAAACATGACTATCAAATTTTTTAAAAATGATTTGGTATGGAATGTGAACTAAGTTCATTAGCTAATGATATTAATTTCCACTCATTTCTCTGAAAACTTATAATAGTAATAATCTGGGGAGGTCAATGTTTATTGCCCCATTTGTCAAATGAAAAAAACAAGATTCAAAAAAAAGTTAGATAGTATTCCTCCAAGATCACTTAGAAGTCAGGAACTTAATGACTGGGAGAGAATTCAGGTCCTTGACTCTGAGGTCATTGTTCTCTCTGTTTCCCCTTCACCAGACAAAAGGGATGTTCACAAGATACCACTCACAAGAGCTAAACAATTTTAAGGCAAGTGGCAGAAAGAGAAAACCATCCTACCCACATCGATACTGACCTAAGATTTGAAATGATTGAACGTACAAAGTGATTCCAGATTGTTTTAAACAATGCACCATACAGGTTAAGAGATATTAGACATCAGTCGGATACAGCCCTAACACTGTATGGGTGACAAATATTCCATTCCATTTATCATCTCTGACAGAAAGAGAACGCTGGAATTAGTGAACCATAAGTCAGGTATAGTGTGGCGATGCTGAGATTTAGGGAGCAGCAGAGGCAACAATTATATTTGTCTCGCTAACATGAGGTCAGAGGTACAGGGTAAGAAGGATGCAGGCTGGTCCATAACTTGTGCAGATAAATAGCAGGGACAGACCCCAGCAGCCAAGACGACTCTCCCATCATTCATCACAGTTCGTTTGCTAGAGAAGAGGAGGCATCTGTTCTATCCAGGGCTTTCCTGAATGTCTTGATGGTTGTCAAGTGTAAAGCCTGTTGCAAGGAGCTGTCTGCAGGGATCGGTGAATGCTTTCTTCTTGGAGATTAATTCAGAATGCGTCTGTGCATTAGCCTCTCTCTCTCTCTCTCTCTCTCTCTCGATAGAAATGAGCCTTTGGAGACAAAGTCAGAATTGAGGACCTTTGTACTCTGTGTCTGACACCCACCTCTTTTCTGGCCTCTCTGCACAGGTCCCATCCTGGATTTACATGATTTTATGAACCTTATACTTTTTAAAATAATTTTATTAGCATGGCTTCTGATGAAAACTTCTATGGAAACATAGTTTGATGATGCCAAATTCCTCCCATTCACTTGCAATCCAGTTTGCCACCCAATCATCTAATAGAGTGAAGAAAGGAAGTGTGGTAGCTGTCTTGGAGCTAAGATTACACAGGAAAAATAAGGAAAAAAATATTTTTTTATTAACGATGTAGCATGTGCATGTGCACGCGTGTGCACACACACACACACACACCATGTCCCATTCTTAAGTCCCCACCCTCAAGGGAAGTGGTGTGAATCTCCTTTCCAATGGAGGACTCAGTTTTTCATTAGCTCACTAATCTCTGGTTGTATCCATAACCTGTGCGTTCCTCTAAGTTCCAAATCACAACAAAGACTGCGCATGCACGCGCGCGCGCGCGCGTGTGTGTGTGTGTGTGTGTGTTTGTGTGAGGTGGGTGCTTGTATTGGAAAGGGTAGATGAGATAAAACCAACAAATGCCCTTCAGTTTAAAGCAACATTCCTCTATGAAACAAGTTGTCACCCCTTTGTATTTTGGTAACCACTGTCAGCATCTACTCATTTGGAACCAACACTGATAAGTGAAGAAGACTGGGAAAAATTTCAGTAGTTTTTAGGAGAACAGTCAGAAGTGATAAAGCAAGCAGCCCTGA
Source organism: Indri indri (assembly GCA_004363605.1). Classification (NCBI taxonomy): domain Eukaryota; kingdom Metazoa; phylum Chordata; class Mammalia; order Primates; family Indriidae; genus Indri; species Indri indri. The sequence goes on from RJWJ010031171.1 coordinate 17,103, forward strand.
GCTTTTCATTAGGGATCTATCTGGAACAAGAAAAAGCAGTAATTATTCCACACAGAAAGCCACTTGCAGACTGTCAGCATATTTTTGCCATTTCCAGGCATGGTGTAGACAGAGCTATGTAAAGCCACAGTCCGAGAAGCACCACGTGGGGAGGTGAGAGATGGGGCAGTGGACAGAGAGCACAGGCAAGGGAGAAAAAGAGGCTGGCTCAGGGCACATGGAGAGACAGATAGCAACAGCATTGCTGCAAAGAGAAACATAGACTCAAGCCCAGGGATGCAGGGAGGCCCCAAGTTAGGGCAACTTTTGTTCGCTTCAGTCATTTTGGTAATATCTTACTGGTTTTGACAATATCCATAGTCCATTTGTATTATTATTGTTTTTAATATTTTCTTTAAATCAAATCATTTAAAATACTTATGTAAATATTTTACTAGAACCACCTATGAAAAGCCAATATCATTTTTATATTTAAAAAATCAAGTCAACAGTCCTATAGATTATATGATTGCATCGTAAGTGTTGATGCCCATGGGGGATGGGGAGATCTGAGCCTGGGGCTTCCCACAACTGGGTATCTACCCAAAGAAAAAGAAGTCATATCAAAAAGACACCTGAACTCAAATGTATATCGCAACACAATTCACAGTTGTAAAGGTACAGAATCAACCTAAGTGTCCATCAATTCCAGAGTGGGTAAAAAAAATGTGAGAGATACACACACACACCGTGGAGTACTACAGAGCTATGAAAAGGAATGAAATGATGTCTTTTGTAGCAATTTGTGTGGAACTGGAGACCATTATCCCAAGTGAAGTATCTCAGGAATGGAAAAACGAACACCAAGTGTTCTCACAAATAACTTGGGGCTAAATAGTGGTTACACACAAGTATGAAGAGATGTAAAGAAGGGGAGAAAGGGAGAGGTGTGAGTGATAAAACTTACCTGTCAGGTACAACAAACATTATCTGGTGACAGACACACTGAAAGCCCTAACTTTAGCATTATGTAAGGTATCCATGTAACAAAAACATTTGTATCCCCTTAATATTTTGAAATTAAAAAAATAAAATCTAAAAAAACAGAAATGAAAAATCAAGAAATGTGGTGGGTTTTTTTCCCCCAAACAAAACAAGACAAAATAAAATTTCAATGCTGACTCTTGGTGGCCGAGAACAAATTTATAGACAATATTGATGCTTGTCCTTCATTTAATGAAAAACAAAAATCAGTAATATAGCACTGGTCAACTTGGAACCTGAGTGTGAAATAGTACAACCTCGTGAAGTATTAAAACATATGTAGAAGTGTGGAAAATGAATAACACGTTTTAATTGTAGCTTTTATCTTGGAACTGATAAGATATATTTTTCCTCCACAAGGAAAGGCTTTCATTTCATACCTGTTTTGTAGAGCTGGCAATAATTCTAATGGAGATTGCAAAGACTGTGACTTATTTGTCAATTTCATAACTGCTCTTGGATCTGAGGAACAGAAGTTCAAGGCTCCTTTTAGAGCTCACTGGTTTGGTGTTGATTTTCTAATTTATTTATTCATAAGCCGTAACTTTCCATTTATAAGTGATATTTGCAATGGCCTAAAGCACACTTTTGCTTCTAAGGGACAGCTGTGGATGTGGATGTTTTGAGGGAAAGGGAAAAGGGATTTTTAGTTAATATATTAAAATTAAAACCATTTACTTTGGGTATTTTGTTTATTTATAACCCATTTAAAACTTCCACTGCAGTTGGTACACACTGGGCCAGTGGTTCTCACTTATATGTGTGCCATGATCCACCTGGAAATTTCATTCAAAAAGCAATTTCCTAGGCCCCAACTCCAGACCTTCTTTTTCAATGAGTCTGAAATCAGGTCCAGCAATTTCAATTTTTAACAAGCATCCAAAGTGAGTCTGCAGGGCTGGAAAACATATGCTGAGTAATAACACATTAATCAAAACTCTCTGATTGATTTATTACTATTCTGTGCGTGACTTGTTGGTCAATTCTCACTCCTTTCTTCCACTGACCCTAGCTCCCATTTTAACCCCCTGAACCTGGCTCTTAGTCCATTTAGGATAGTTAAGCTGAGCACTACTCTATGAGCCCCCCTATAGAAATAAAAACACCTGTCTCTGGTTCCCCTAGTAGTTAAGTGACAGTGATAGAACAAGTAACAGACACAGACTTAGAAAAAGAAACACGATGATCTTGTTTCGTCATCCCAACAGCTTGAGAAGGTCTGTATTACAGCCTATCACAAACGCCCTTTAACAGTTGGGAAAACTAGTGTTTAGAAAAGTTGA
>RJWJ010031172.1:0-19397 GCA_004363605.1 Indri indri
GATGGTATCTGGGCTCAGATAAAGAAAGTGGAACAAATGTAAGAAAACAGGTGTATAGAGATAAAATGAATAGAACTTGGGTTTGTTTGCACAAGGAAGGTGGGGATGTGAGTCGTGAAGTCTCCTAGAATCTTTACTTGAGCAAAACGGTTTAGGATCATTCATACTGAAAGCAAAATTATGGTTCTCGAGATGGCGAACTAGATGGACATGTGAGTCCACAGTATTTGTTTGCATATATTGACATTGCCAAGCTCTCATATAGAGCTGGGAGTATTCAGTGTTGCCATTAGCAGCATTTTTATAGAGACTTATAATTTTATCTCTACCAGGATGGGTGTTGTCCATCCATAAAAGTAAAAAAGTGTAGGGCCACTTTGCACTCCTGGATTGATGTCTCATGCTAACCGATGAACCACCAGCTTGCTTGTCCCAATGGCCCTACCGTACGCTCTTAAAGTTGTGGTCCCCAACCCTCAGTCTGCACACCGTTACTGGTCAGAGGTCTATTAGGGACCCCAAAGGTCAGCCTCCCCTTCCCTGGCCCCTCTCAATGAAAAATTGTCTTCCATGAAACTTAGGAAGGTGGGGCGCGCACAGTAGGAGGAGCGTGGTGGGCAAATGAGGAGGGCGGCTTCATCTGTATTTACGGCCACTCCACCATTACTTGCATCGAACTCAGGGCTCCACCCTCCACCTACCCACGCCCCAGGACCTACTGCCATAGTGTCACAAAAAAGAAAATGTATACACACATACATACATGGAAAGAAGACAAATTGTGTATTTGCTTTTGATATTTAAAGAATGACCTGAAAGGCACACAGATTTAGGAGAAATTACATATCTTCTTGGTTGTGTTATAGGTAGTGAGTTAGTCATCCAACTTTACCACTACAACCTGATCATTGTCATAATTCTTTAAAAGCATCATTTTTTTTCTCCTAGAAATCTATCAGCCCCCATTCAATTAGAGATCCTAAAGATCTATTTTCTTTACTCCCAAAGTAATGGACACTAATAAATCATGGGAATCTTTTCAGTTTATAAGAAACTCTTGCTTTCTCAATTACCATTTTCCCCTGAGGAGCAAGCCTTCTAATTGAGACAAGTTCCCCAATGTATTTTATGTTCTTGTAATTATTTTAAAACATAATGGCAATAAAAAAGTTATGCCTCTTCAGTGTATTTTTATGTGTGCTTGTCATTTTATAGGTTGAACTAGCATTCACCATGTGAAATCATTTGTTTATTATTTTCCAAGTATGATTATTATCCAATAAAGACCATATAGGTTTGTCACAAAACGCGTTTACATATTTCATTTCTTAAGTATGTTTAGTTTATTTAATATAGTTGTATTATAAATGTTAACTGCTGAATTTATTACTCATTTGTGTGGAACTATCAAATCAATTGCTCAAATTACAAATGGAAAATTAACAAATTAACTTAATTCAGTTCTAATGCATAAGTTTTATGATAATGAATATAGTGGTTAGTACATGTTACCTAGAGGAATTTTAATTAGTTCACAAAGGAATTTTCCTATCTCTGCAAAGAGAGATAGCCATTCAAACTTCTTTCATCATTTAGACTTGTTTCATCAAAAATTCATAAAAGATCCAAAACACAATAGTGTTAAGGACCCAATATACTGTGGTTCTACTCAAAACTTTCAGTCACATAAGTAACTTGCAGATGGGTTGGTGGGTAGTTCAGCACATGCAAAAGGCCTATTCATTGTGGTGGGCAGTGTGAAATGCAGCTATACATCTTTAATCTCAGAGAAGATCACACATCATGGTACAGAACAGAGTCCTCACGTGGCAGAAGCAGTGTGGTAGGCCCTGAATTATCGCGGGGCTTATCTACCACTCCCTACACACATACCTCTTACATGCTTAAGGAACTTGATAGTTAGGGAACTTGACATGTCTTGCTCACTAGATCCATCAGCATGAAGCTACCAACATATTGATTTTATGGGATAGTCTGTGTAGGATCAAGGTGAGCCAGACCCTTCAAGGTCACATTATAATGACGAGCAGGGTTGATGCCCTCCAGAGTCAGGGCAATGCAATATACCGATTTCCCTGCTCAGCTAAAGTCAACTGCATCTTTTTGGTCTCACAAATTGGAATTGAGAAAGGCACATCCCCTCATTAACACTTGCATACCAGATACCAGGGGCCATGTTGCTTTCTTCTTCTACTGTTACTTTGGAAATGGCAGCCACTTTTGGGATCACCACCTCATTCAATTTAAAATAGTTTAATGTAATTCTCCAAAAACTATCTCGCTTTTACACAGGACAAATTACCAGGTAGAACAGATAGGCAACTGGAATCACATTCCTTCATCTTGCAAGATTTGATGATGGCACTAAGCTTTGCAGATCCTCCAGAGATGCAATACTGCTATGGTTCACAATTTTCCTGTGTTTGAGTGTGTGTGTGTGTATGTGTGTGCATATATACACACATACACACACACACCACATTTTCTTTATCCATTCATGAATTGACGGGTACTTTGATTCCACATCTTTGCAATTGTGAATTGTGCTATAACAAATATTCAAGTGCAGGTGTCTTTTTGATAAAATGACTTCTTTTCCTTTGGGTAGATGCCCAGTAATGGGATTGCTGGATGGAATGGTAAGTCTACATTTATTTCTTTGAGCACTCACACTTGGGCACAAAGAGATGTAAATGACATTGAAAACCAAGAAGGAGTGAGGGTTGGTGGGGAGTGAGAGGTAAAAACTCACCTCTCATCTACAGTGAACACTATTCTGGTGATGGGCACACTAAAAGCCCCAACTTAAAGCCTTATATTAATACAAGATACCCATGTAAAAAAAAATTCATACTCCTTTAATATTTTTAAATTACAAGAAAAGAAGAAAAAAGAAAACCAAAATACAAAAAGAAAAAAAAAATACTCTGAAAAGTTGACAGAAGCATCTGAGTGCTGCTTCCTATGCCCCATCCCCCAAAAGTTTGCACAAAGAATGCGTATGATGTGATGACATTTTGCCTCTCTGCTTCTTAGGATCTCTTTGCCACATTTAATTATTTTCCTCAGTGAAGGCCAGAGTCTCCCAGTGTCCTCCCTGCAATCGTTTGCCCCGGCGCTATCTCCATGGAGCTCAGTCTACGGCAATGGCTGCTGTACTTTCTAAACGGGTAAGAGTACAAGTAAGATTTTACGTTCCCTCGTTCTCACTAAAACTTAGGTGGTAACTTAAGTAATATTTTCAGAAATAGAGTACCATCAGATTTAAGCTCATACATTTGATGAACGATAGAACAAGGATTGAAGCCCAGCATATCCCCAGAGTCAGTACAATGATATAGAAACCATGCTTTGAGCTGTTTTAATTCAAACATAGACAAAAATGGGTCTAATTATTCTTATTTTACAGATTGTGCTGTTACACAGAGACAGGTAAAGCTACAATTCTGTACTCAAGGAAGAACACAGCTAATGTGCACCCTAGATGGGGACAGAACCTGAGTCTCCTGGACCAGAGGCAAACAGTCTACTCTGTGTGCCCCGATTTCAGATGCTTCAAACACGCTGTGTCTTTGCTATTGCTGCTTCCCTGATAATTATGCTATAATTGCATGCTTTAAATTAAGTTTCAGTGTGTTCTTTCAATATTTCTCCTGCCCACTTTGTGTACAATCAGCCTTAAAGAATTATGTAAATATCTTATTTAGGTTCCCTCAGTTGCAAATTGCTTTTTAATTCTCTTGATTATAAAGGGCATTTGTCTCTTCTAATATGCAGTAATCAGGTTTAAATACGTGGGCAAATGCACTGATCTTTAGCAATGTTTCTATAGCATATGTAATTTTATATTTTTATTTGCACTTATTTTATATGTATATTTTATTTTTATCTGGCTTAATATATATGTGTATATGTTGACATATATATGTGTATATAGATATATGAGGGCTGTCTGGAAAGTATCCAGCCATTGTTAATATAATAACATTAGATGGCTGAATTCTTTCTGGGCAGCCCTTGTATATATCAATAGATATGTGCATATATGTATGTATATTCAACCCGTATCTATTACTAAATAGGCTAAACATTTCCTAAAACGGGCAATGCCTAGGGCCAATGCCAGAAGTCTATGTCTACCTTGTCTTCTTCAGGAAGCAACAGATCTATGGTGCTTCCTCAATCTGTCCTAACGACCTGTGTGCTTCCCTCTAAGGTAGACAAAAGCCACCGACTGCCTCTGCCTCTGTACTGAACCACATCATCCTCTAAATCAAATAACAACTAATCTGATGTACAAAAAACTCTGCACATACACAGGGCACATAAGCACAGCTTCCTGGGTGGATTCATGAGAGGGAGCCCAGGCCTGAACACTGACCCCAAGGAGATGTTGTGTGAAGCCTGGTGGGGGGGCAGGGTCACTGCGCAGGCCCCAGCTGTGTGTGCTCACCCAGCCCCTTCTGATGGGATGGGGTCCTGCAGGCGGCCACTACCAAGCCTGCTATGCTCATTTCCTGACAGCACAAGAATGACCTTTTTCTTCATTTAAGATTAAATCTGATGTTTACTTTTTTAAAAATTTCAAAAATATGAAAAAACTTAGAGTCTCTCTCATTTCTGTAAGCTCCTGATGGTGAGGAACAATCACTCACAAAGTGATTCTGATCGCGGATATTCAATTCATTCAGGCTGTCTATCCACATTTCTTCACTGAGCACTTACTAAGTTGCTGGGATAGATTAGCGAATGAAGAAATGAAAGTGTTCCCTTCGTGGCATGGATGGCACAGTTGAGGAAAACAGACTGTTGAGAAAATAAGAGGTACAATACAAATGCGCTAAAAGTTCACATGTGCTAGGGTGAAAACCAAAGCAGAGGTGGGAGTAAGGAGGTCTTGCAATATTAAATAAGGTTGTAAGGGAAGAACTTAATGAGGGAGTGTCCTTCCAGGAGAAATTGAAGGAGGTGAGCCAGTGAGACATTTGCATACTGTGTAGGAAGAATATTTTAGGCAGAGGAAGCAGCTGGAACTGCATCCCTGCAAGAGAAGCATGCCAGTGTCTTTAGGAATAGCAAGAAAGCCCCATGAGCAACAGGGCATAAAAGAAGAAGGAACTCACAGAACGTGGGGTTAGAGAGAAGAAGGTATACGTAGGGATGGAGTGTATCTTGATGGGCAGATGGAAAACCGTAAAAGGAATTGGAGAAATGCAATAAATGGCATAAAACCAGCGCCGGCTTGGAAGCTCTCCGTTCTTGGTTCTGCATGGCTCTTGACTGCAGCGTCCATCCTTGTTTTGTGAACACGAATGTTGTGGAAGGATTAGAGTGCCTGGCTCAGGGTAAGTCTTCGATAAATAGTTATGGACTGACTGACTTTGCTCTATTTTCATTAAGTAAAACTAACATTTAACATGAGCAGAATGATATTTTAAAAGTTAAACATGTTGTTATAGTCAAAATATGCCAAGGTTTAAGATTTCAGTAGAAATATTTGCATCCCACTGTGATAACTGGGCACATGTTGGGAAAACATCAAACCTCTATCATTATCTTACAATATTACAATTCTCTCGCATCCCCAGGACAGTTTAAATCAAAGCTGAAGCAAGTCCCCAGAGCTTCAGTTTCGTAGTTACAACTGGATTTTTCATTATAATTTAATAATATGTTTGTTACTTGTTATACAATATTTGAGTCCCCAAAATTATGGAGTTTATGTAGGAAAGAAAAATTGCCTTAACTAGATCATTTTCACTAATAAATTAATGAAATTAGTCACTAATCAAACCTCACACACCACCTACCACTCACATCTTTGCCACGCTGTCATGGCAATGGGAAATATAATTAGTATATTGAAAATACGAATTTTTAATTTAATATTTTTATCTTGGTGTTGAAGAGAAAGAAAGTGTTATGGAACAGTTAGAATCACACCTAAAGCCATGGACAATGAGTATCTGGCAAAGTAAGATCAATTAATAGCTGATGGGAAAAAAGATAATAAAGCCTGTGAAAGACAATGATGTGTATTTCAGAGATCAAGGTAGAAACTTGGGAAAATTGATAAAATCCACCAATATTCTTTTTCAAAAATAGCGAGCTTTATGATCATACTAAACATCAAATATGAATTAAAAATATGTCTTGTTATAGAATCATACATTTTATATTAACATTATATTAACATTTTATATTAACATTGCCACTTGAGTGATTTTTTTTTTTTTTTGGTCAAGTTAGAAATTCAGACTAAGCAAATAATTGGCAATAGAAGATTTAAAACGTTCTTGTAATTCTCAGTTTTATTTCTAAATAAAAACATACAAGCCATTTTTATATTATTTCCTATAAAATGTTAATCCTTGTTTTAAGTTAAATTACTTAAGAAGCCATTTTCCCTGCACTGGTTATTCTTAGCTATTAAGAATTTACTGTATGTCATTTAGATAAAATGAATTATGCAATAATATTTTGTTGTCTCACATATAATAGTACTTTTATAAATAATCTTATTTAACACCAAATGAATTATTGTATTTCTTAAACTATTTTCTATAGACCTCTGATTATCTCAGGAAAGGGAAAAATCCTTATTGAGTCCCAAAGTATATTTCACCAATTATTATATCACTCACTTCACTAAATTACCTAAAAAAGAAAATAATAAGGGGAGTGAATGAGGCTTAGAGACTTCTAAGTGACTAATAGCACATTATAAAGCTGGTAAGGAACAAATCGTTATGTAGACTCAAGCTTTCTGATTCCAAGTTCATTTCGATTCTTTCTCATTTCTATAATATTAATACGTGTTTAACTGCCAACTGTTTTCTATTGAAAGCCATGTATGTTTTGTGGAAAAAGAAGTCAAATATTTGAATCTGTTTTTACAAGAATATTAACCTTTTATAATTAGAAGAATGAAAGAAGAGGAAGGAATAAAACTTCACTCTTACATATCGCATAGCTTTTATGAACACCACAAAATTAGTTACAGATTTGGAATTGTAATTAGTTTTCCTTTTTGTTATATAAAAATGTAATTGTTTTATGCCTCCAAAAACTAGTTAAAGCTCAACTAACTGAATAAGTGGCAAATATGTTTTGAGTGTTCTATGGTCATGCTATATCCAGTAATATAGGATGATTTTTTAAAAATGTGTGTCCTCAAAGAACTTATAATAAAGTTGAGGACAGATTTACATATGAAAAAATTAGAAAACATAAAATGTTTTTTAAGGCTAAATGAATTATTATATTATCTTGTTTTTACTCAAAGAAACATTTAAATTCCTTTAATAAAAGTTTTTATTGTAACTGTAAATATGTTATGGTAATTTATCCCTTAACTATCATCTCGAAGCCTTTCCTTTTGCCATGGAATAGTAACAGGGAAGAAGAAGGTTTGCTTCAAAGTTTGAACCTTTACAAATGCTAGTCTTTCACAGCAACTGCCCCTAAGCACAAATAATAATTTTGAGTTGGAAAAAAAAAATCAGCTAGGGTTTGTTTCTATCTAAAACAAATATGTCTAGTTGTAAGAGAAAAGGTGATTGCATCCCATAGAACTATTCATATGACCTTCTGGCATTTGCAGGCTTGGAAAAATGAATGAACCAACCCATAAGATAATGAATAAAATATGTAGAAAATAGCATTGCAGAATGTTGACAAATGTAAATTTCTACGGTCCTTACTAGAAGTTGGCACATGACGGAGCCATCAAAATTAAATGCCAGAAGCTTAGTACAAAAAGGCCTCAAGATGTTTAACTGTAGGCATATTTAGTTTTCTAAATCAGCCAAATTTCAACACATGTTGGAGACTCTTGTAATAGAGGAACATTCAGCTGTATGTTTTGACATCCAAATTGGCTTCTCTGAAAGTCGAGCTCTGAAAAGTACAGTACAGAAAGAAAGGCTAGAGATCAGTTTTGCTTCGTTTTATGAAAGATGTTTAATGCTCTTGGTGTGACTCCAGCTCTAAAATGTTACTGGCACAAAATACCACAAATTATCCAGGTTTCTTTTGCCAGAGCCACGTGGAAACTGAAGCTATTTTCCATATTTTTTCTTTAATTTTGTAAATGGTAAGCTTAATGACCCTGTGCTCTGCATGATTTTGGCAATGCGATGTTGATACAAAACAATAATGTAAAAATAACATGAATATTAAACCGCAGGTTCTTGCTGTCTTTGTCTGCAATCTACATTTATAAAATCTGGGTTATAGGGAAAACAAACATTAAACTCATTAAAAATAAAAGCAAGTTAATAATCAGCAGTTTGACTCCATTGAAATTGAACTGTTTACTTCTCAAACCTTATTATAAACTCAACAATATTTTTCTATATCACTCGCCATAAAGTATTTACATTTATGGATAAATTTATCAATGATATTGAACTTATCCATAAATTTAAATATTATATTTATAGATAATATTAATAAACTTATTATAAGATATTTAAACTTACTCATTACAAATATAAGATATTTAAACTTATAGATAGGCATGGGTATCCTTTCAAGGGATGAGTACCATCATATTCTTCACCTTGTATCAATAAAAATACAGCAAGCACATTTGCTCTTTTTTTAAACATTCAGATGCAATCTGTGCTTCTTTAATTCCAAATAAACTTGTCAGAGATAGAATGTAACTGATAAAAGTACTCTGACAAAAGGTTAGCTCTTTGTTGCCAAAATTGCAGGTTTATTTGATCATCAATTTCCTTTTCCTTTTTTCCCGCCCCCATATCCTATTGGCCCTCCAATTCTCGTCTGTCTTAGCAGAGGAAGCTACATTCAAACTCTTGTTTTTATAAGCCAGTGAAAGAAACCTGTAAAGACAATATGCCTTTTCAACACAGAGATGAAACATTTGATTATATTTCCATAAACTCCCATAAATTCTAGAGAAAACCAGTCGTTTTAAAAGCATGTTCATGAATATCCATCGGAATATTTTTCACGCTATTTAGGGTACTATGATGAATATAGCTGAATTAAACCAAAATCTATAGTTGTTTTGATTCCTACAGTTCAATTTTTATTTCCTCTTTATTCAGAATAGTAATGATTACAATTAAAAATCTTTATGCAGAGCTTATTAACCATAAATTCAGCCTTCCTTTAGAGATTGATGTATACTAAATGTACAGGATAAATGATGTGCTATGAAATGCCTTTCCTTGCAAGCACGCAGTGTGAGTGAATCACGAGAAAGAATTCAGCACTAGTGATAGCAAATGACATGGGTTGATAATATTCTGGAGCATTTTAAAACTTATCTGTATACATCAAATGTTAAAAACAGAAAGCATCCATCATGTATAACAAATACACATGGGTTTTTTATTCAACTTCTGATTTAGTTCGATGGTTTGTTTTTGGGGATTTGCAATTATGAAAAGAATTCTAGAAGACCACCACTATTACATGCATATCTAATGTTGCTCTATGTTATTGTATTATTCTATACATGATATATGTTATGTGTTTCTCCACAAATGAGTTTTTGAAAGAGCACTGATGCATGTGCTAATATTCTTCTACGTTCTAACGTATGAGAATTGTGAACCTAGAAAGCGTTAGTAATATGAACCTCTTTATCTTAAAATTTATAATATAAGAATTACTCCAGGTCTGCCTCCCATAATCTTTGGAAGCATATTCTGTTTTTAAAACATCAGTTTATCTTTTACCTTCACGAACACTTCTCCTCTCTCACTCTATTAATGCTGTTTTCTCTTTTATTTCCTTGAAACTCTCTGCTTCTCTTAGAGCTTCAGCTTTTGTTTCTGAGAGAATTTCACCAGTTGGAACTCTCAGAATGTATTTTTATATAGTATTCATGCATTTTCGTTTTTTAAAAAGTCAGCTTATTTGAACAAGACGACTAGTTTCTACAGCTGTGCTGTATGTCTTTGTGTTGAAAATTCGTTACTACTGAGAAAAAGGGTACAGCAAGGTCCCAAGTGCTAGAACACACTATCCATTTTCTAGACGTATTTGATGATGTAAATGTAAGACTCTACCAGAATGGTTGTTTTTGCGTCATGTGACTCTAGTTAAGTGCTTTAAACTAAATTTGAAAGAATCATTTAGGATGGTATTGCCTATCCTATATTTAAATTAACAATAGAGAGCTTCAGGAGATTTTTAAAAGGAGGTCATCCTTTAGACTGGGTAAAACTGAGGTAAATCAGGAAATATGAGCGACTGCTAACTTTGAGAAACATGCAAAATAAATAGTTCTTTCGGTATTTTCTCCACTACAAATGGCAATTGCTGATTTATGATGAAGCTGCTTTACTGATTGGCAACTACATGCATCATTCTCCAGGTTATGACAACATATACCTATTTATTGTAAGGTATTTGGGATTCTCATGAGCAATGCCAGTAGCGCCATTGGTTTATAATATGAGAGAATGTGCCTGGCTATTTAGGGCAACCATCTTTCTTGAACATGCACCTGTGAGCAGAGGTTGCCTAAATTCTGTTACTCATTTCAATATGAACTCTTCTCTAGCATTTTTATCTTTACTACCAAATTTGATTGCCTAGGGGAAACAGAGGCAGTTGAATTAAAAGACTTGTAAACATACATAGTCAATTATGACTGCTTCCATTAGTCTATTGGTTTCCAAAGGCTGTTTTCATTTGTATTTTCTGCAAACACTTTAATTTCGTTCAGAATAATCAAAATCCAAACTTAAAATCTTTCCAGAAAACCAGGAATCTCTCCAAATCTCCAAATGTTTCCATTATTTTATTAATGGTGGTAAAATTCATACCTGTCCATAGCTAGAAGGCAGTTATCACTTATCAAGCCCTGCAAATATTTTTCCTTTTTTTTTTCTTTTTGGTGGGGTGAAAAATCTTTCTTATTTTTTTCTAAACATTTTTACATTGACCAAATCTTCTAGGGAAAATTATTACTTTTATTATTGGAAAGGAATCAATACTCTTTTCAATTTAACTTTATCTCCTTGCATTGTATGTTAACATGCTTGAAATTTTAAAAATATTTTCAGCAATTCCAACATCTCCAAATGTCAATGTATATTGCCATAAACACAAAATAGGAGAAATATAACTGTATGGAAATAAAATTTAATAAGCAGTTTAACATATCTAGTGCCATATATCCACACATACATAATTCACTCCCGCTTTAAAGAAATGTGAATAAAAGAATATAGTACTCCCTAGAAAGAGGGACCTCTTTATCATACAGAGCATGATTCATGGTTCTGCGGCAGTTTGGGGAAATAGGCCTTCATAACCCACGCACATGTTTTTCTTAATGAATATTTATACCAGCCATTCCTTTTCATAAGTTACCAACATTCTGACCAGAATTTCATCAGCAAGAATATGGTGAGAAGTTCTAAGCAGTCTTTCTTCCCCTAATTTTTACCATTCCCATGACTTTTACCCACAAATTGAAGCTTTTTTGTGTCACATTCCCATGCATAAATTTTTAATAAAAGTTCAATATTCATAAAATAATGTCTAAATGGCGTAACTAGGCTTTATGGGACCTTGACTTCTCCTACTCTACCTATATCCTGAATATTTATTTTCTGCAATTTCCTGATAGGTTTCACTGTTAAAATCAGCAACTGGGCTCAAGCATTTTTCCATAAACATGTCTTTCTTTGAGCTCCTGGACTTTAATTTCTACCATCTCTTCCAATTTTCATGGTCTGTCTATTCTTTAAAGTACAGGCGCACAGATGTACTTTTCATATGAAAATCTGCAATGTTCCCAGTCAATCCCTCCTCCTCTAAATAATGGCAAAATGCATGGACCTCATCATCCCTCACCAGCAATACAAGATAATGTAACTGAGTCCAAGCTCATACCACTCACCACGGGACAGCCAATATGTCGAGAGAAAAGTTGTTGGGGCGAGGAAAGTGACTTTTATTCAGAGAGCCAGAAAACCAAGAAGGTGGTGGACTAATGTCCTAAAGAACCATCTTAAGGTAGTATAAACTTTAGGCCCCTTTTCATGTTGTGGGGGGAGGGGTTGCAAAAGGTAACCAAGGACTGCAGACATCTGGGCTTCAGTGAGAATCTGAGGAGTTTGTAAAACTTCTTTGCTCTTGGTCAGTTAACTTTGGATGAGTAGGTCAGCTTATGAAGTTACTATAAATCTTCAACATAGTATTGTTACTTGTGTACACACTTTCCTTATCTCCCCAAGAGTTAGCTTTGGGAAAGGGATGATTATCATCTTTCTTCTAGCCTATATGCAGAGCTAGGCAGAAGCTTTTAACCTAAAGGATATTATTACAGGAAGTCAGAAGCAAAATGAAGATAGTTATATTAAGCCTCCCTTCCACTATTACACCAGCACATGATATTTTTAATTATCTATTTCAAAATACAAACACCTTGAGGGCAGAGGTCTCATTGTGCATTTCCTTATAGACAAGTACATGGCTTGAATTAGTTAGTATAATAGTGTTAGTTTGCTAGGGACACCATAACAAAGAACCACAAACTAGGTGGCTTGAAACAACGGAAATTTATGATCTCACAGTTCTAGAGGCTAGAAGTCCAAGATCTAGGTGTCAGCGGGTTTGATTCCTCTGAGTGCTGTGAGAGGGAATCTATTGCATGTCTCTCTCCTGGCTTCCTGTTGTTTGCTGCCAATCTTCAGTGTTCCTTGGCTTGTAGAAGCATCACCCCATCTCTGTTTTCATCTACATGTGGTGATGTGCTCCTCGTGTGTATGTTTGTGACCAAATTCCCTCCTTTTATGAGGACACAGTCCTTATTGCTGCCTGCCCTGGTACAGTATGGTCTCCTCTAACCTTACCTAATTACATCTGTGATGACTATTGTCAAACATGGTCATATTCTGAGATAGCGGGGGTTCGGATTTCAATATATGAGGTGGGGGCAGGAGGCACAATTCAACCCACAATAAAAAAAAAACACAACTTCGTGGCTTAGCTCATGATTCCGTGAATCAGCAGTTTTGGCTGGGTGCAGCTGAAAGGTTCTTCTGGCCTCAGCTGAGCTCATTCATTCATCTGTTCAGCAGGCAGTCGGCAAGGTGGCTCTGATTAGGGGTCTAGCTAGCTGTCAGCTGATGAAATGAGGGCAACTAAGCCACAGGTCTTTCTTTCATCATCATCAAACAGACTAACTCAGAATTTTCCACATGACAACTGGGCAAATTTTCAAAAGGGAGAGCAAAATTGTGAAAGGCCTAGGCTTGGAATTACCGTAGTGTCACTTTTGCCAAAGCAAGCCACAAGGCCAGACCAAATTCAAGACTGTTGGAAACAGATTCTGCCTAATGTGGGAGGAGCTTCAGAGTCACATTGCAAAAGGGCACAAGGGCATAGAGAGAAAAAATATCTCAGTCAATTTTTGCAAATCTATCAAATAGCTAATGCCTTGCACAATGCTGTCTCTGAAAAATTTCATGGATGCTGTGTTTTAAAGTAACATAATGTAAATTTATTCCATGTCATTTCTCTCTATTCAATCCAGAGTTAACATGTAAAACCATGATAAACTTAGATATAATATTTATAAGCCATCTGAATTCCAAATATGACCTCATTCATCTGGTATAATTTATATTTGTTGACTAGAAAAATTTAACTGAAAAACAAAAAGACCCTAAGATACAGGATGAGAATGCATCAAGGCCTGATGTTGTAGGTATAAATGTTTGGTAGAAGAACTCAAGAAACGTGGGTAGAATAAAATCTCAGGGAGGCATATCTGACAGCTAATTCATGCGAAAAAAAATCTACAGCTGATTCATTGATATTAAAATGACTGCAGAAAAAATGTGTTAAGAGAGATTTCTGTGTAAAATATAAAAAGTGGAGTCTATTGCCAAAACCTCACTGTGTTTACATAGCACTATTCAGGGGAGATATGAGAACTCTGAAAAACAGAAGGGAATTTCATTCTCGGCAGGCAGGATGATTTATTAAGCTTCTCCATGGCCTACATTAAGTGTTTATCAAATCCGTGTTACTTCTGTGACTGTTTCCATACCTACTAAATGATCTTCTCATTTATGATTTGGCCACTCAGGCACTTTGCTACCAGGCAGTGAGATCACAATATGAGACATGGGTATGCTTGGTCCATGAAATTTATGTATCTGTTTTAATCTAAAATTTGATGTTACGATATAAAGATTTAAAAGAAAATAGTTATAAATAGAGAGGACATAGACATATACATAGACATGGATATATGCATAGATATCTGTTTATGCAAATCAATGCCTAAGCAGTTTATTAGTTCAGATGAAACTGAATTTCTGATCTTAAAAAGTTGTTGGTAAGGCTCTAAGCCTCATCAAATGAAAACAACAAGTTACAGATGACACGGTAGTTCCAATTTGGGGAACCAATTCCTTTAGGAAATGGCTGCGCCCTCTCTTTTTAATTAAAAAAACTATACAACTGCCATATTATTCATTATTTTATTTTAAAAAGTTGGGCCGGGCACAGTGGCTCACACCTGTAATCTTAACACTCTGGAAGGCTGAGGCGGGCGGATTGTTTGAGCTCAAGAGTTTGAGACCAGCCTGAGCAAGAGAGAGACCCTCATCTCTACTAAAAATGGAAAGAAATTAGCTGGACAACTAAAAAAAAAAAAAAAATATATATATATATATATATATATATATATAAATTAGCTGGGCATGGTGGCGCGTGCCTGTAGTCCCAGCTACTCGGGAGGCTGAGGCAGGAGGATTGCTTGAGCCCAGGAGTTTGAGGTTGCTGTGAGCTAGGCTGATGCCACGGCACTCTAGCCTGGGCAACAGAGTAAGACTCTGTCTCAAAAAAAAGAAAAAATTATATAAAAAAAATTATATTTTAAAAAATTGAACATTTACATATTTTCTTAATGAGTGACTCCCAAATTGGTACCTCACATTATTTTGAGAAAAAGATGATATAGTTTACATATTATATTTGTATGACCTCATGAATTTATTAACAAAACAAGCCCCATATATTATAATATCATATCTATGCTATTTATCAATGTTATTCTATGATTCTTTTAATTTACTTTTGCTATATGATCTTAAGTTGCCCAGGAATGAGAAATGTAGAAAGGTGTATTTTATTCTACTATTCTTCAATTAATTTCAACAACACAATATTCTGTCAAGAGACCTAAAAGATTTTTCTGAAGGTTGAATTTAGAGATAATGGTTACAAGGAAATACAATCTAAAGCAATAAAACATGGCCATTGATTGCTGCAAAGTGACAGCTGCTAGACAAGCCATGCTGACTTGAAACAGAGATATGTTAGCTTAAAAAAAAAAGTCGTGGGAGAGTGTAGTAAAGTGACTGAGTTTCACATGGAGAAAAAGCCTAAAAGCACTGGCCACAAAAGTCTTGGTTATCTGCAAAAAGTTTCAATTCTCCAGGGAGAGATGTTTGTCTTTACTCTCCAGTATGTTTACACATCCACAAGGATGGCTGAAATTGTGACTGGGAATACGAGAGAAGCCTGAATATTGTGTACATATTGTGTGGTTATTTGCCAAAGAAGATGCTATAGATGGTGGTTATTCATTTAGGAATTGTGGCCAAAGATGCTGAGATATGAGTTTGACCCTTTGTCTCATAGCCGAAATGAAATGTTAATGGTACTATTGGTTATTTAGAATTATATATTTCTTCTTCATGCTCTGAGTACTAGTTTGTAATTTTATTGAATACAGGAACCATATATTGTTTATATTTTTACGCTGGTGATGTCAAGAATCTAGCACTTAGAGTCAAATAGATGTAGCTGAGAATCTTGGCTCTGCCTCTGTCTGGCTCCGACCTTGAGAAAGTCAAGTCAGCCAAGCACCAGCTTCCTCATCTATAAGATAATAATCATCATCATATCAAAAGATTATTTGGACAAATATATAAAATTATATGTGCAAAAATTATTTTGTAAAGAAGTAGAATGTTATAGAATCCTATTATCCTAAAAATCAAGAAACATTTAGTTACCTGTAAAGAGTAAGCAGTAAAGAAAGCTGGCAAATTGCTCAAAACATTTTTTCTCAAAAGAAAAACATCTCATTACAGTGTAATCACTGTCCATCAAGTAAATGGCAGTTGGTGATGTTTTCAAAGATTTATACAGTATTTTAGATTATACTGTGGTGGTATTTTTTTCACATTAACTTACTCTAAGTTCTATTCATCTTATTACATGTCTTTACAAATCACTTATTTGACTATGCTTTTTTGCATGTTCTGCTTACATACTGAGCCACCTAAGTTCTACACTGCAATAAGTACAGTTTCTATGCTGAATATGAACGCCTTATTTACATCCGTTTAATGGTATCTGTTTCTCTTCTTTGTGCAAAATAGGAAAAAAAATGAAAGCTTGCCAGAGTTTCACTGAATTGAAAGGATATGTCTGGGATGAGCTAATGTAAAATATCTAAGCTATATAGCACTCAAGAAATTTACTTTGAGGAATCCCAAGGGACACCTCCTTTTGAGTAGCTGCAGGTGTTTTTTTGCAATTTTGTGCAATTATAATACACAATTCTGTATGGGGTGTTCTGGGATGAATAGCAGCATGGAATTATTTTTTAACAATAGTTATTGTTTCTCCAAAACAATACAGGAGAACCCACCTGGTTGATAATACAGAATGACATTAAGAATACTAACATTCTTTCCCACGACATTTTATTTGGAACTATCAATGACAACAGGGTGTTACACTAATGCTATATGATAATCTACCTGCTCAAAAAGGTACAAATAACCTATTTACTACCAAGCATCAGCTACCTGTAATATTTTTCACAATTATGACATTTTGTAGTTTCATAATACAAAGAATGTATATTATGTACACATGCACTTAATATTTTACATTTTATATAAAAGGTAATTTGAAATGGAGGATTCTGGAAAGATAGCAGGAAGCACCAGGAAATTCTTTCCCCACCTAGACAACAATTGCTCAGGAACTATCTATCTGATGTAACTATTTTAGAGCTCTGGAGTCTGTTGAAGGCTTGTAATTTTCAAGTGAAGGCTCGGATGGAAAATTATGGTTTGGGTCAATCTTATCTCTTAACACAAGAGCTATGTGTCCCCTACCCATCTTCCCCATCACAGGCAGTTGTGCATGTGTTCCTGGAGTAGCTTGCACACACCTTGTAGGAGCCAAGGTAGGTAGAAAGGAACCCATCCTCAAAATATCAGGGATATGTGCTGTAATTGCTGATTTCTTCTGATCATAGAGGGGCAGACACACAGAGGTAGAAGCCACTGTTGTCACACCACCGACCCCCCTTGTTTCAATCCCCTTCCCCTCTGGCTTAAGTGATTTCCAGGGGATTTAAAAGGCCAGCATCTTTTTTACTCTCCCTTCATTTTTCTCTTTATCCCTTTTTGGGAGCCAGACACTGAAGTCTAGAGCATCCATATAGAGGGAAAATTAGAAAGTCATGATACATGCCCAGGGGAAGCCTCAGAAAACACTTGAGAAGACCTTAATTTTACATCTCAGCCTAATCCTTAGCACAGAGACAGCCTACGACAAAAACAAATTATAGAAAACCCCAAGGAAGAGGAAGAGTTTGATTTTCAGAGTTACCATATTATTAAATTAAAATGTCCTTGTTTTCAACAACAAAAAAATCAAAAGGCATAGAAAGAAACAGAAAAATGCATCCCATGCAAAGGAAAAAAAATAGATAAACCAACAGAAACCATCTCTGTAAAAGACCTGTTGGTGGATATACTGGACAAACACTTTAAAACAATTGCCTTAAATATACTCAACAAACTAAAGGAAGATGTGCAGAAATGAAGAAAATGATGGATAAACAAAAAGGAAATATCATTAGAAAGACAGAAAACCGTAATGAAAAATTCACTACAGCAATTCAAAGGCTGATTTCAGCAGGCAGAAGAAAGAATCAGCAAACTTGAAAAACAGGACAATGGAAATTATCAAGTTTGAGGAATAGAAAGACAATTAAAGAAAAGTGAACAGAAAGGAACCTGTGGGGCACCATCAAATAAATTAAATACACAATGTGGTAGCCCCAGAAGGAGAAGAGAGAGAGAAAAAAGAGGAGAGAATATTTGAAAAAATAATAGTCACACACTTCCCAAATTTTTTAAAAGACATAAATATAAACATCCACAGAACTCAACAAACACCAAGTAGGATGAACTCAAAGAGATCCACATTATAATCAAACTGATGAAAGCCGAAGACAAAGAGAGAAATTTAAAAGCAGCAAGAGAGAAGCTACACATCCCATACAAGTTATCCTCAATACAGTCACCAGCATATTTCCCATCAGGAACTTTGGAGGTCAGAAAGCAATGAGCCAATACATTAAAAGTTATGAAAGAAAAAATAACTGTCAACTAAGAATACTATAGCTAGCAAACTGTTTTTCAAAAGTGAAGGAGAAATTAAGACATTCCCAGATAAACAAAAGCTAAGAGAAGTGATTACCATGGTACCTGCTCTGAAAAAGTGCTAAACAGAGTCCTGGAAGTTGAAATAGAAAGAGTATATATAGAGTAACTCAAGGCAGTATGAAGAAATAAAAATCTCAGTAAAGGTAAATACAAATACAAGAGCAATTACAAAAGCTATTATTATTGTAACAATGGTGTGTAACTTCATTTTTGTTTTCTATAATTTAAAAGACTAAGTCATTAAAAATTGTAAGTTATGTTTGAACACCCAATGTATGAAGATGTAATAGGACATTAATGAATGAAAAGGGTGAGGACGGACCATTAAAGGAGCAGAGTTTTTGTCAAAATGTGGTAAATACATACAATGCACTATTATTCAGTTTTTAAAGGGAAAAAAATTCTGACATATACTACAACAAGCCAATGACAAAAAGACAAAACCTTCCAGATTAACAAGAAACCCACTTCGAGTCTCCTATAGTTAAAACCTTTAGCATAACTACAAGACAGAGAAGCCTACACATTTCTATTTCTATGTAAATAGATAAAGATTTTTTGGGAAAGCTGATGGTAGAGAAGAAAATCAGACAAGAATTTCATGGAGGAAATAAAAGTATGCAAGTCTCTAACAGTGACAAAAAACAGATCATACCTCCTAGTTTTCAATTCTGCAAGGATTGGGCTTTAACCTGAATGGATACACTGAGAATTGAAATGAGACATGCTGGATCGGAATATTACCTACCTGTAATAGATGCTACAGTATACAAAGATTGACATTCAAACAATGCTAATTACTAATAAAAGGAGGGTGGGGAAAGAGGAAGAAAAGGAGAAAACATATCAATTATTAACAATAAAGCAAAGGAGAGTACATGTGTCTAATCATAA